>MU159482.1:125619-187565 GCA_015888305.1 Antheraea pernyi | reverse complement strand
ATGAGATACACACCCCTCATATATGGCGCATAGAATATAGGCATCATCATGTTACTGGACGTCCTCTCTTCCTTTTTGGGATAACGGGACTAGGTGGTGAATTGTCATCTCTACCTCTGTAGACTGATATATCCTGTGTATGAAATTTACCAAGGATCTCACTAGGGTGATCTACATGCGACAATGTATAAGTCGTTGGACTTACCTTACTCGCGATTCGGTATGGACCATCGCGTTTTGGAGCAAACTTAGCAGTTATATTCTTTTGAGCATTACTGAGCACGTGAGACTTGAGAAGTACTAAGTCACCTACCTGAAAGTTTTCTGCAGGACGACGTGACTGATCAGCGTAATCTTTGGTTTTATCTTGCTGGGTTTCTACACGTTCTCGTATTTCTGAAAATGAATTTACAAACTTCCTTAGGTAAGGAGTTATTTGAGGGACGAAATTATCTTTTCCCATGATAGTACGAAAGTCATGTGTGACCTCGGTGAGAGATCTCATTTCTCTCGCAAAAGTGAGATATGCTGGAGACATACCCGTCGTTCGGCATTTAGCGCTATTTAATGCGAAACGGATTAGTGCTAACTTCTCTGGCCAGGAGTTATGGTGTTTTCCTACAAGATGTGCTAGCATTGCTTTCAGATCTCGGTTTTTTCTTTCTGCGGGATTAGCTTCTGGGTGATATAGTGGAACAAAATTTTGTTTTATTCCCAGAACAGACATGCATTGATGCATGACTGCAGAAATGAACTGAACTCCGTTATCCGATATAATACGACGAGGCAATCCGTATCTCATGAAGAATTCCTCTATAAGAACCTGAGCGCAGGCTTCTGCTGTTGCATCTCTGAGTGGGAAAAGCTCTACCCACCTCGTGGTTGTATCTTCAATGAGTAAAATCCAACGCTCCCCCTGATTTCCATCTGGTAGAGGGCCGAAAAGATCAATAGCTAACACTTCGTTGCGTTGATTCATCACCGGTGTTTGAAGTAAACCAGGTGGTTTACTGTTATTCGCTTTATAACGCTGACAATGGATACAGGCTTTGATGTAATCGGTTATTATTCTTCGCATTCCTGTAAAATAAAATAATTGCGCTACCTTGTGGTAGGTTCGGTCAATTCCTGGATGTCCTGCTAATTCAGAATCATGTAGTTCTTTGAGAACTGGTATTATTTGTTCAGTAGGAATGACCAGTTGAGGAGACTCGCAGTCTGAATCAGGGTTGTATCGATACAAAACTCCTTGGTTCAAGAGGTATCCTCTTTCATTCCACCTCTGGGCAGCAACCTCATCGGTGCTTTCTAGTTCTTTAATTATTTTCGTCACTTCCGGGTCTGAGAGTTGTTCTCGGCGTAACTGGTTAGGAGACTTAGCAGGTAGGTCAATTATTATAGAGCATATACCGCAGTTGTCGCGTGTTTCAATTGAGCAAATAGGCCTGCTCAAGGTGTCTGCTATGACGTTAGCCTTACCTGGTGTATATTGAAACTTAATATCAAACGACTGGAGCTTTAAGGCCCATCGAACTAACCTTCCAGTTGGTGATTTTAATGATAAGAGCCAACGTAGTGGTTGATGATCACTCCCGATGACAACTGGCTGACCATCCAGATACGAGCGAAAACGCTCAACTCCCCAAACCACGGCGAGTGCCTCTCTTTCCGTAGTGGAGTAATTTCGTTCTGCGTCGTTTAAGAGACGACTAGCGTATTCTATAGGCCTCTCTTCTTTACCTTCCCCTTGTAACAAAACTGCACCTAGAGCGTAGTTGCTGGCGTCTGTGCGAAGGACGAAGGGATTGTTGAAGTCTGGCTGTACCAGTACTGGTGCTGATGTGAGTAATCTTTTTAATTCGGCAAAAGCATAGGACTGTTCCGAGCCCCAGATCCAAACATTGTTCTTCCGTGTTAAACGTGTTAATGGTTCAGCTACTTTTGAGAAATTCGGAATAAATTTCCGAAACCATGAACATGTTTGCAGAAAGGTTCGCAGATGTTTTAAATTTGCAGGCTCCTTCATGTCCATTACCGCGCTTACCTTTTGAGGGTCGGTGGAAATACCTTCTTGTGTAATCACATGTCCGAGGTATCTTACACTTTCTCTTGCGAAAGCACATTTCTTCCGATTTACTTGAAGATTAAATTCTTCGAGACGTTTCATCACCAGGTCGAGGTCTTTTAGGTGTTTTTGGTACCCTTCAGATATTATCAAAATGTCATCTAAATACCCTAAGATAGTTACCTCCTTTAATGATGAGCAGGAGCGGAATCGGTCGATCAGGCGCTGGAAAGTCGCCGGTGCGTTTTTCAATCCAAATGGCATTTTTTTGAAACGATACGTACCAAGAGGACATATGAAGGCGGTTTTGTCTTTATCAGACTCCCTTAATCTTACTTGCCAGTACGAGGAACGAAGATCTAGAGTACTCATGTAGCAGTTCCTCTTTGTGCTTTGAAGAAGTTCATCAATACGTGGCATTGGGTAAGTGTCAGACTTTGTTATGGCATTAAGACGTCTGTAGTCAACACAAAACCGTATGGTGCCATCAGACTTCGGCACTAACAATGCCGGCGAAGACCAAGCTGACTCGCATTCTTCGATAATGTCTTCTTCAAGCATTTTGTCGATTTCTTTCTTCATTAATTCCTTTCTTGTCGGATTAAGACGGTACGGTGGCACGGCAATCGGTGGGTGGTTACCCGTCTCAATGCAGTGCTCTGCGTAAGGAGTTGAACTTACCTTAGGTTCAAAAATATTCGCGTGATTAACAAGGACTTCAGTGAGCGCGCTACGCTCAGCTGGATTAAGATGAGAACCTTCATCATCACGGAGAACATATACAGAAGAGCAGCTGATACCTCTAGCGATAGGTTCATAAAGCAGCTGATATTGAATATTCTTATTATTACTAAAATACCAATTTTGTTTACTAAAGTCTAATACTACTCCTGCAGCAGTAATAAAATCAATGCCAAGGAGAGTTTCATTATCGTTAGAATTTGGTAAAATTATAAAAGGAACTGTAATGATTATACACTCTAAGCTTACCTCCAAACACGTAGTAAAAACTTCCATTTCTCGAACGTGACCATCGGCGAGTTTGATTTGACGCCTAGATGGAACGAGAGGATGATTCCTACGAAGAAGGAGAGTATATAGTGTATGACCTGCTATACAACATTTCGCGGCGGTATCTATTAATGCTGTACCGTTAACACCCAAAATCTCTATTTTGAAAATTGGACGTAATGTATTATTCGTAAAGGGCCCCTCGCGACTGTTTGCAGGCATAAATACATGGTCATTACAATTTAAAACATTTATACACTCATCATTTAAAACAGTATGCATATATAAAATATCCTTAAAATTATTATTATTATTATTTATAACGTTCAAATTTTTATTTGAAAACGTACTATAATTATTATGCGTATCCGAAAATTCGACACTATAAAAACTTTCTTTACATTTATAATTATTATCACGCACTTCCGCGGGCGAATTGTTAGTTAAATTGGGCTCACCTTTATTGTCCATCAACTTACGACACTGATCCTTGTAATGTCCGTAACGTTTGCAGTACGAACACAGCGGGCGTCGTTTCTTTATTATAGACGCGGGCGGTGACGTCACGCGCTGTGAGCTCGGCACGGTTGCGTCACGGGTTGCGGGAGGCGGTGCTATCGGACGGTTAGCAACGCAAGTTGGCGGCGCTGTCGAAAACGGCGGCATGGCGCGGGCGGGTACCCCTCCGACCGGCGTCGTGCCAGGCGGTACCGGGCACTGGTATGCGTTTGCGCCGAAATTGAGTCGCGTATATCTCCTCTCCCCCTCGCTGAAAGATTCTTCAACACTTCTAGATAAATTTAATAATTCGTGAAACGACGAAAATTCCTCTCTACGTATTCTTTTTTTTATTCTCGTATGTAAAAGACCGTAGGTAATGTCTAATTTGGCATTTTCTGATAGGTCGTTTTTGGGTAATTTGGCGAATAGTGCACGTATTTTTGATACGAATAAGTCGGTATTTTCATTAAGCTGTGGATGATCAAAAATATCAAGATATATTTTGTGTGGAGGTCGTCGGTCGTCGAATGCGCTTAACAGGTTGTCTTTGGCTTCTGCCCATCCAGTTACTTGATCTTTTATTCCTTGCCACCAGATGGCAGCATCACCGAGCAGCAGCATTGATAAACCCCTTACTACGTTATAGTCTGACACTCCAACGCAATCAATGTAGCTTTCTACGCTATCAATGAATGTAGACACTGATTCCGATACTGTACCACTGAATGTAGCTCGGCAGCGGGCTAGAGTAGCCTGTGAGTTCCCGATTGTATTGGATTCTCCCATTATATGCTGAAATATTTCTTTTATAGCTTCCGTTTGCGTTCTTTGCAACGAAGAAATAAGTGATGTTACACTTTCCTGTGAGAATGTAGTTTCTGCAGGTATTGGGGTTGAAGTTGAGGCGCCGCCAGAGATTTGCTCGCAGCGGGGGCGCTGTGGAGTCTCTTCTTCGGCGGGAATTTGCACGTCCGGGACGGGGGGTTTGGGTATGCATGTTGCATCATCCTCGTCACGGCGGTTACCACTTCTTGTCTGCATCTCGAAACCCAATAGTGTTATACACTTGCACAATAAATACAAAATGTTATTTTGTATACTGACACGGCACTATAATGTTGTATAATAGTTATACGACGCTTTAAATTTTCACTAACACACGTTGTGGCGCCATATATGAGGGGTGTGTATCTCATATGATGGAAACAAGGCTAATTCTCAGGGCTAACAGTTTATTCAACACAACAAAAGTACAATCGTGGTGTTCACTAGATATTATATGTAAAACACGGTAAACTAAACAAAGGAAGCGCGTGCGTGTGCGTCGTAGGCGCATGTCAATAAGCAAGCGTCAAGCCGTCACGAGTGCTTGGGCAGACTGTCTTGGCGCGAGGACGCGGCGTCGCCTCGTACGATCGCACGCGCATGCGCAAAGACAGATTTTGTCTCAGAGGCGCAGGCGCTCGGGCAAACAGCCCCGAGTGACGCGGTAAGGTAATATCGCGGCGGGTTGGTTTACTATATATTATCTATAGTATACTAAAGTCACAAATGAAACGTTATTTCGGTGCTGAAAGTAGAAAACAAATTGTTTTTGTGCATACAAAACATAAAAAGTTCTATATTTATAACCATGTATCTACTTTTCAATACTCCCTAAACTTAGAGGCAATCTCTTTGATTTGGCAAGACGGAGTTGAAAGTCTTACTTTTTTTTATAGTGTATTGGATCTATGTACTTTGAGCCCAATCTTGTACCAAATATTACATTAACAAGATGATAACCCCATTGCATTGCCGTGTTATTAGAGCCATTTAGAGAGTTTTGGCAACTGAATGTCCATGTTAATAGTTATTATATAAAATTCATTTCACTTGTTCACAATAATCAAATGACATTACGTAAAAAGTAACGATTTTTTATCAATTCGGTATCTGTAAGTTGAGTCCCCTGTGCCTAAAGCATTTTTCAAAATCTGCATACAATTACTAATTTAAATATATAACATATTCAAATTAACATTGAAAGAAAACATCGTGAGGATATTAATATTAGAATATTATCGTATGTGGGAAAATACAAAACTATGGATTTTATGACGTTTGAAATCGCTACGTCGTGAATTTTTTTTCTCGAACTGACTAAGCTATTGACCTAGCAAGGTCTTAACAGCTTCACCGGACTACTGTCGTGAATTGATGTAGCAGATATATTTTAGTTAGTTAGTTTTGTTAGCTAGTTACTTTCCGGTTAAATCTGGATTAAAATATTATTTTTATGAATATCTTTATAGATATATTACAGGTAATTATAATAATTTTGTGCTTTCTTATCTTTTTGTAGAATTAAAGTATTGTAAAGTACATTCAATGTAGTTAAGTAATTATATGTATGTATGTAAGGTGGAAACTTTTATTATGTAGCTTTTCCGAAAATTTGAAAATCATACCCATCGTATATGAATATATTTATTTTATTACTTGAGTATGATAACAAATAAGTTTTTTTATGTCGTAACTGACAAACGGTGGTACTACCCCAGACGAGCCGACCCATTGATGCTGAAACCAATAATAGCTTCAGCGTGGCTCTACCACTCTTACTACTTACTATCTAGCTATTAGCTGCAGCTTCGCTCACATTAATAAAGACTTTATATATTTCGAGGGAACGGTATTTGTTTTCTGAAAGAAATGTGGCCTGCACCAGATGAAGAATTATGATTTTACTTGCCGCAGTCAAGGTGTTAACTAATATTTAACAGTCATAAAATATAAATGGAGTTTTGGCGGGATTTTGCAATGTCATGTAGTGGATTTTATATTTTATTCATAATCTTGTATTATTCGAACCGAAATATTTCGAATAGATTCTGACTTGCCACAAAAACTCCCTAGAAAATTCTACCAAGAGGACCACCATCTTGTTATTTCATTGAAATGATAACAAGAAACTTGTAATATCGTTACCTACTCGACAATGTCAGTAAATAATTGTCTACTAGAAGAATGATTGTCAAAATTAAAAGAAAAGGTCATTAACTATCTACCTATTTTACTATTCCATCATTATGAGTTTCACAGATAACCAGTAATATAGATATGATAGGCTAAATGTGTTTTTGGTACATTAAAACCATTACGATTTCCATTGATTGATCGAGATTTTCCTCATGTTAAATGACTGGTAAAATGTCTAGGTTAAATGTTTTGAGAACGAAATAAGTAAGCATTAATGATAAATAATGACAAGTGTTTTAGATTATATATTGGAATGTGGAAAAGTGCCGGTCACCAATGTTCCACCTAGGGCTTTCAGATGAATCTCCATTTCAGAGTTATTGGCGGGATTTTAGTCTGTCATGTAGTAGATTTTATATTTTATTTATAATCTTGTGCTACTTGACTCTATATCGTGTAAAATTGGTGATGTTTTATGTAATATAGTTTGTTTATTGTGCATAAGTGAAGTGAATGGAAAATAATACCACGGACCATGAATTCTGGGATGCCACAAAAACTCCATGGAAAGTTCTAACAAGAGAACCACCATCTTGCTGGGACATTGAATTAACTACTCGACAATGGAAATTAACCACTCTGGGTGAGAGAAACGAAATAATTCAGACAAAGAAGATGGTACACTACTATTAACAAGGAGATGAAGATAAAAAAGATGAATAAAATAATATATTATAGAATTAATTTGGACATAGAGAGATTTGGCGCGTATGCCTTTACATTAATTTGGACATAGAAGAAAACTGCCTAAAGATACATAAGAACTACGCATATTGACCACTTTAGAATTAAAAGATGATTTTAAAAAAGTACGAAATATTATATAGAAGATTAGGTCTTTAAAAATACTTAGGAACTACCTATATTGACAACTTCCGAATTGGCAGTATGGATTAATTCCTTCGTCTGTCCTATTGGACGAATATTATTACTACCGAATCTCCGTTTCTCCTATTCCTGTTCTTAATAATAATAACGGATAATCAATAGTGACATAATTATTCAATAATTTCTTATATATTGAGTAAGAATAAACACATTACTATTTGACTTTTTTTTAATAATTTAATTTTTTAAATTGGTTTAGCGTTTGACCAACATCTCATCTGATGTTAAAGGATCTAAGATGGTAAGATGGATGGTAAGCAAACCAGGGTAGACAGGACAGGTGCTCTGTGACAAATTATCAACTTGGGTGGTAGCTAGCCAGGCGGACTTAGAAAAAGCCCCAACATGATATGGTTTCTTCATTTTCTTCATCGGGAGCCCCGACTGTGTTTCAAGGATTCCAACCTGCGTCCATCAATTCCGTACACGCTATCAACTAAGTCCATCATCACTTCAAGATATTGTATTATTGTCGTAATAACGATCATCTCTAATTAATGATATCTTATACATTATTAAGAATGTAAATCTAACGTGTCTGTACTCTTTCGATTTTCGTGAAAAAAATTATTATATTTCAATCATTTTTAGAAATGTCTGTCTGTTTGTATGAATACGCATCACTGCTAAAGTATTAGACTCACAGTGAACTTTACGTTGTGAACTCTCACAACGTAAAGCAAATCCTCTGAAGTAACTTAGTGTTTGTTTCATTAAAATCGGTCCACTCTATCAAAAGTTATTGTAGTTTTTATGACGACGCGGCGTAAGTACGAGAGAAAAGTAGACAAGTAAATGGACGTAATACAATCAGATGACTTTATTAATCACTGTTTTTATACGTAAATTTCCACGTAGACGAAGTCGCGGGTACAGCTAGTTACAACTAAAATGCTTAGTTATGTCATAAGCGTTTCGGCAGCGCCTTGTTAAAACTTGGCTAGCTAGCTTATTTTTGACGGTTGCCCCGTCAATCCTCTCGTAACTAAGCAACATATAACTATTTCTTTTTCACCGCCGATATTGACAATATGCCATTTTAATTCCACATTTTATCTAAGATAGTGTGGCGTTACAATATTACTTTACGTATGTGTGCGTTATCGTGCCATTTGTATTATCAATATATCATGTAGGTAACGTATCTACAGCTTTTTAGTTTTAATATGATGGCCTCGAATTATAAATATGAACTGTTGTATCTTTTGCTAGTACAAATAATTTGATATTTCGCTTCTGTAATAAAAATAAATTATACTCAATTGCCTAATAGATATTATTTACACATTGTCTCAGATATAATCTAAGAAAGGCGGTAATTATGATAAGTTAGGCACGGGCGCCGACCAGCCGGCACCAGACACCGTTCTCAAATGACTAACTACCCTTATTAGTTGGAAAGTAACTGTCATACGCCACTGCATTGTTTATTATAATAATAGTAGGCTCATCTCACTCGATGGGGCTTGTCAAATAGTGGAATATACTAATATTACGTAATACCCCTTCCTTCGTAACAAAATAAATTATGACCTCATGTTTATAATAAATATAAATAGTATTATGTAATGTAGTATTATTGTTATTTAAATAATGTTTTAAGAAGTTAAGTTTAGTTCCTGTGCCATAGGCATACTGGAAATTTAAGGTCATCTGATGATATAACGTTAGAAGTCCATGCTAATTCCACTAGTTTCAGCGCAAAGTCTTTCACAATCCAGGCTGACCGACTATGAAATGCTCTACCGTTTTCTATAAGATGGGCGTAGACGATGGGAATTTTTAGATACTCGGTCAAAAAAACACTATTTATCTATTTAATTTTATATGAAATAAATTTAATATTTAATTTTTCAATGGTGGTAGAGCCACGCTGAAACTATTACTGGTGTCAGCATGAATGGGTCGGCACGTCCGGGGTAGTACCATCCTCTCATAGAAAACCGACGTGAAGTAACAGTGCTTGCATTGTTGCGTTTCGTTCGGTCAGTGAGAGCGCCGGAGGCCCACCTCCCCCGCCCTCTCCTCTCCCTCTCCCTCCCCTAACCCTTCCCCCCAAAGGGTGGCAATGCACTTGCAACTCTAAAAAGGATGATGTTAATAACAATGGTTTTATGATTTGTCCCTAAAACCCCCAGCAAAATGGTTATACGATTTGTAAGCATAGGTACTATTAAGAGTTATATCTATTAGAGCTATTCATTTTAATAAAAAAAAATAGACCTAATAGAGTATCTTTAACTTCTTTGATTTTGTTTTTCGTTGTTGTATGTCAATTCACTCATAGCGGATATATTAGTTCACTGAAGATTATACACATTTTAGTAGCAGAAGTAACTGTAAATACTTTCTACAAAAATATTGAAAAACACAATGAGTGTGAAAAAATAGTGAAAAACACAAACACAATAAGGGGTGTCGAATAACATCTAAGACTTGAGACACTCAAGCCAACCTCACCTGTGCGTGGAGCACTCTGCTGAATAACGAACGAGGCATGCATATGGCGAAAAAGCCCGTCATAGTGAGTCGCTTCTGCGGGTCGCGTTTCGGGATCAGCCTGTGCATATCCAGCTTTTCGCAGGCCGGCATGACAGCGGCGACCAACGATGGATAGTATGTCACTTGGTTGTCGCCATTGTTTTAGGATTATACTTTGCTTACCTTACTATCAGGCACAGTGCAGTCATTTGGCCGTGGTACAATAAAAAAAAAACGCAAAACAGGTCTTATCACACATATTTAATCTTTTGTACGTACATCTAAGTATATAACATTAACGTACAACTATATACATATAATATAAAACTATGTAATGTTTTTTTATTTATTAAAAAAATGTATCAAAATAGAATAAGTCATAGAAATAAGATTTAGTAATTCGCATTGTATTTCTACAGATAATATTTATGTATAAAATATAAAAATAATATAGAACCTGTTTCCTGGATATTAAGAAATCCTTTTTGTTTTCAACACGACCAGACCGAGATTATATGAGGACTTTAACACGGCAACCTCATTTCCATTTGCAATTATTACGTATTCGTACAGAGTAAAAATAATACGATTGCCCCGGGAATAAGCGTGTAATGGTTATTTTGCAACATAAAGTTTGGAAAATATGAAAATGGTCGAGTAGAATGAAACTTTTTCATTTACATTGTTTTCACGACAACTCGTAAACTGTGATATATATGAGAGTTTTTCGACATTACTATGATTTATTATAAAAAGGATGATGATAAACTGCCATCTATTATTTGTACATATAATAATAATGTAAAACTAAGAGTAAGTACTTTTTAATTTTTGTGGAAAAAATCATTGCCGGTCTTGGAATAATTAATAAAATATATTTCAATAATTATAAGAAATGTGTTTCTGTGAACACGAATCACTGCTAAAGTACTGCGTTTACGATAAAAGCTCATAAAGAAAATTATAAAGCATTTCCTTTAAATTAAGTTGAAAGAAAAGTATCCAGTATTTTATTTACCGTTAAACAATATAATGCAGTCCACTTTTCTATAGAATAGAAAGTATTAAACTAAAATCAGCAGTACCTAAAGCAATATAAATATTTTGATATAAAAAAAACGATGTAATGTTTAGATAGCTTTCTTAAAAAATCACTAGCAATAATTTTATCGTTGACTTATTTGTACATATGAAAAACCGATTTCCTGGAAACAACTCTAACGGTTTAAATGAAAATTAGGATAATATTATACTTCCGATTTTTATTTATTTTACATAGTTATTTATTTTTTCTATGTAGACCAGTGGGCTAAGTTCTGTTCTCAGGTTATTTGTATACTGTAAGAAAACAAAGTATAATTTACTAAATTTTTCAGAATTATGTGAATGTATTGTAAAGATATATATATCTATATACATATGTGTTATTATATTTTCAATTTTAATCGTTTAGATACTCTGAGAATGGATTGTTTTAATATTTTATATGATCTTCATATTATACACGTACAAAATTGAAGAATCTTGAAACGTAAAGTAAACGTAAAATATTAGTAACGGTTAAAATTTGATTTAGCTCTTTTTTTTTAACTGACTACGCTATTGACCTAGCAAGGTCTTAACAGCTTCACCGGACCGCTAAGGCGAGTGCTTAAGGCACTGAGCCGATTTTATTTGGGCAACTAGCTCCAGGGTGCAGAGCACACCTCGGCTTGGGCTGTTGCCTGATACATGCAATTCGTGACCTATCTGAGCTAACCTAATAGCTATATCTTCATACTTATATGAGTTATTGAAACATATATGTATACCAGGCATACATACCCCGACAACTCTATTTTTTCAGTTCGATGCTAATTTTGAAATGTATTGACTCGTGTATGTATAAAAGCATATCTGACTGACTGACGTAATAACTACAGATTTCTAAACAAATTATCATCCTCTTTTATACCATATTAGCAGTTGAATTTCCAAAAGTCCTTCCTTATTGCTCACCTAAAGTAAAAGGAAACCGGAAGAAAGATTTAATGGTCCTAGCCTTAGTAATCTGGGCTGTGCGTTGATATGTCTGCCACTCAGTTATTTTTCTATATATATAGAAATTTATCACATATTATAGTTTTTATATCATGTTGTAGGTTGTGTACTCTTTGAAGATGGTAGAGCCACGCTGAAGTTATTATTGGTTTCAGCATGAATGGGTTAGTTCGCCTGGGGTAGTACCAACCGACCCACAGAAAACCTATGTCAAGTAACAATGCTCTTGCATTGTTGCGTTTCGTTCGGTCAGTGAGAGTGCCGGATACCCACCTCTCCGTCCCCTCCCCTACTCCCTCCACTCCCTTATCCCCCACTTCCCCAGTCCCCTCTTCTCCAAACACAGGTTGGTGTTGCAAGTGTCTATGGACGGTGGTGATCACTTAACATCAGGGTAACAGATGGGTATCTGTTGGTTTGCCTCCTATGATATAAAAAAAAATATTATTTTGTAAATATCTAGTTAAGCCCAAGTATTTAAAAAAATGGCACAAAATCATAAAACAAAACAGAATCTTTGAAAAATATTGAAAATGTTGAAAATTATTACTCTATACTAAGGACTCTTACCGATATAGTCGTAAAAAAGTTAAACCTTTCTTGTGAAAGAGATGTCAGATGAATGTGGATAAATTATTATAAGTCAGGATATGTTGGCAGAACTCCAAGTCTGTCTACGTGAAATGTGAATGGACACCCACGTCCCAAAACCACGCACACGTCACTAGTGTTGACTACGTCTATAAACCAAATGTAGTAATTTGATTTTTCTTTATGTAAGCAACAACTTATTACGAAAACAAATTTTAGTATATTGCTGTGCAAAATTAACGATTGACCATAAAACTATTTAATGTTATGAAACATTAAATAAAGAAGAGAAGAGACATTTATAAGAGACATTCAAAAGCGAAGAGACATTTATGCAGGGCGGCATGACAGCGACTACCGATGGAGGAGGGCGTGTCCCTGGTGATCGCCGTTGTTTTTCGATTGTACTGTGCTTACCATCAGGCACAGAGCAGTGACTTTGCCATGCTACAATAAAAAATAGAAAAAAATATGTAAAAAGCGTAGATACTACGGTAAGATTAATAAGGGATTGGCTCTGAAACCCACCTATCTGATTATATTATTTAGCTTTTAGAAAAAATAGTGTGCGTTTACTTATGTACGCACATAAGAAGTTATATTTCTCAACCTTCAAAAAGACATTATATACAATTCATAAAGTTTTAATTAAGAATTTAAATTAACTTTAAAATGTTTTAAAATTAATGTTCTATATACCTGTATATAGAATCAAGTAAAGTAAAAAAAGAAGTAGAATAAACTATTTAATAAATAATAATATAATAATAATCATTACATTTTATAAAACAAAGTCCTCTGCCACATCTGTCTGTCTGCCTGTTCGTTTTTTTTCATTCATTCATTTGTTGTTTTAGATTCATATATATTCAATAATAAACTTCATGGTGTCGCTTTTAGGTATCGGTGCGCACGCCCCATCGTAAATATTGACTCTCACCATTTTTCCCAAACGCGTGGAAGTAAGTATAACATCAAAAATACTTGTTGGTACTACCTAGCTACTTAAGCGTGTGTAAATATCATGTTTCATCATCATAATTATTTAAAAACAATTAATTGATCGCACAGTATATACTACGATTCGAAAGATCATATATGTCTAATACATTTCGAGTTCTACATTTTTAAACACAAAAATCTATGCGAGTTCTATATTTTTAAACACAGAAATCTATGTGTAAAATCTTATATGTACACCAAAAGCTCGAATTTCGTTTGTACCTACAAGTTTTAAACCTGGTGCCGCACGTCTAAGAGTGTAACTATAAATAAATAAACCATACTATTCTTATTTTTCACACTATAATTTTAACGCTGGAACACAATCTCGGCTAATGTTAAATGACACCGTTCTAAACGTATAAGGTGACTAATCCTCAAGTGAAGCTGGAATATAGATATAGGTGTTTAACGACAAACTTTCAATTTGAGGATAGTAATTAGCCCGGCGAATTAAAGAAAAACCCTGCCACCACGTTATGGTTTCATCACTGAAAGCTAAGACTCATTGGTAAGAAATCGAAACCTATATCGTTAAAAACGGTATCTGAAGAAGACGCTGATCATACAGCCATCATCGCTTTAGATAAATATGTACAATTTTTGACCAACATAAATCGCTTCCCATTTACAGTACAAATTTAGATTACGCTTTACTTTTAAATACGATTTATCGCCAAGTATTACTGTGAATATTCGATAACCTTGTTATTTTATGGAAAATTGATACTTTAATTTGGCTGGTTTGGTTTGGTTGGTTTGTCTGAGTCAATGGACGCCCACGTCATTTTATCGTACGATGTTGAATCATGTGTACTAACAGTAAATAAAAGCAATGCTATTATGGGGGTTTTTAAAGAAGCCATACGTGTTAAAATTTTTAAAAATTTGAACATGGTTAATATTTTTTTCAATATGAAATAAAATATTAAAGGCTCTGAAATTATAGGTACGCTTATAAAACTTATACGGTGTTATTACAAAAAAGTTAAATATGTATTGATTACTCGCTTTAAAAAGGTTTCGAATTAAATGCACCGCGCTCGCCCGTGGCATGTTCGCGTTATCCTTTTTCGCAAGTCTAACCTAACGTAACCAAAGCGAGACAAAAGAGCAACATGGTGAACATTTAGCGACAGCGGTGCATTTAATTCGAAACCTTTTTAAAGCAAGTATTCAATACGTATTAAACTTTTTTGTATTAACACCGATAAGTTGACAAATAAAAATTAAATTATTGGATAAAAGACCATATCTCATAGTTCGCATTATTTCGAAAATATATAGTGTTAAAATATTCGATTAATGAAGGTGTTACTTTGCGGAACTACATCGTTAATTATGAAAGAGGGTTTTACTTTGTACTTCCGCTTGGAATTGATTGGCCGCTGTCACGTCTCACTGCAACAGAAAATGTTTGTGAAATAACAAAAGCATCGTTTTTCACCGGTTGAATGCAACGTAGGCGTATTCTTGGACAGAATTGACGACAGATTCACCCATCCGCCTACGTCAGGTTCAACCGCCGGTAAACGACGCTGTTTAATTACTTTTTGGTGTTTTTAATAAACATTTTCTGTAGCAGTAAGTCGTGACAGCGACCGCTCAACTCCAAGCGGAAGTGGAAAGTAACGCCCAACCTAATAGTTAATTATAGATCTAGTAACATTTTAATTAAGCAAATATTTAAACATTTTTGTTATATTGAAAACTAGCGGACCCGGCAGACGTTGTACCGCCCTGACTATAAAAAAAAATCCATAACAAATTATATACTAAAACGTTCCTCATGAATCGCTGTATCCACTGGTGTAAACCACATGGAGATCCGTTCAGTAGTTTTTGAGTTTATCGCGAACAGACAGACAGACAGACTCGCTAGGGGACTTTGTTTTATACTATGTAATGAAATGATAATGATAATGCCAACTAAGAAAAACGGCCTTTTATTAAACAAATCAATTTCTATGTATATCAACATTACCAGTTTTATAAGCATATTTATTCTAAATTTAAGAGCTTTCAATCCCTTATTTTATATTGGAGAGGGTTATTAAATATGTTAAAATTCATAAAAGTTATTCAGTTTTAGTTCATCTTAGTTAGTACACCACCCCAGTTTTAACATCCACTCTAATACACACTTAAATATTAAAAACAGATGTTTTTAATTGTATTGTTTATTATTAGAAAGAATTTTATAATGTTTTTGTAAACTGTATCATTCTATTAAAGGTTATTTAATGAATACAAATAACCTACGTATGTTACTCTTATGCTGATTATTAAAAAGAATTGTTGAATCGCTAATAAGAACGATCTAAACTATTATGTGTTTTTTTTATCATCGTAGGTGTATCGTTAAAATTTATGTATGAATAAATAAGCACATAAAAGAGTCATTTAATATCTTGTCCTACTATTAATATGGGGCCATGAAACACGAAACTTTAATGACGCTGGTACAACTCATGTATATTCAATATAAAGATTCGTAAGTTGTTAGAAAGCTATTATGGCGATTTAAAAAACAAAGAAAGAGCGACAAATTATGCTCTGTTTGAAGTTTATTACTAAATAGTCTAGTTTAATTTATTTAAATCAAAATATATGCAACTCTTGACCTTAGAGTTAGAAGATTTAAAACTGATTTAAAGATTTGATTCAAGCTGTTTACTCCATCATAAAGAACGAAAATCTAATTATGTTCTATCTGTTGTCTATTAATAGGTCACAAAACGCTTGGCTTACACCGAAAACTTAATCTATTCAGCTGTAAGTTCAGTTTGTGTCATATGTGTGACAGCTGTTGGTGTCAGAGCCACGCTGAAGCTATTATTGGTTTCAGCATGAGTGGGTCGGGTCGCCCGGATTAGTACCACCCGCTCATAGAAAACCGACGTGAAGTAACAGCGCTTGCACTGTTGTGTTGCGTTTGATCAGTGAAAGCGCCGGAGGTCCATCTCACCTCCCCTCTCCTCTCCTCTCCCCTCCCCGCAAACACAGGCTGGTAACGCACTTGTGTTGTTGTTAGTGCCTATGGACGGTCGTGACACTTAACATCGGGTGACCCACCTGTTCGTTTGCCTGCTAAGACATAAAAAATGAAACTATCAGCTTAAATATGCGTTGTATATGATGGCAGTTCTGTGATTTGTTACAGACTTATCTAAAGGAATAATCAGTTTATTTATCATATCAGATAAAAAATGACGGACTAAGAATAATAAGGACATTAGTAATTTGAACGATTACTGTGGACGTATGACAATACAATTATGACAATGTCTGGTGACTGAATTTACTTACTCGCTTAATAATTTACGTACACTATTTCAGTTTTATTAAGCAGAACAGAACAAAGCAGAACGGAATGAAACGAAACCGAACAAAACGGAACAAATTAAAAGGGAAGGTTATACTAATAACTTCATAAATTCCATCTAATATATAAAAATCTCGTATCACGGTGTTAGTATTTGAACTCCTCCGAAACGGTTGGACCGATTTTTATGAAATTTTAAACATATACTTGGTGGGTATCCAGAATTTTTTTTTTCAATTTTATTCATGATTTTTTTTTGTATTTTCCTTTATTTGTCATCAAGGACACCTACAATCTCAATATTGCACCTTCCTAACCCCATTGTCCTATTTTTTAGTCGCAATTTTAGTATTTTTGTATGAAAAATATCCATATTATTCAATGGTCGTTCGTATTTTAAAAAAAACTATATTATTGATGATGATGAATGACAGATGGTGCTACGTCCGCCTCATTAACATTTCTTCCATACATGCGTAAGTGTGTGTACTAAACCCACTAGGTGTGTGTTTGAGCGAGTCCCTGAATTGTACGGTTTCACAGTTGGAAACTGTGGGAGTCGCTGAAAACGAGTTCTAGGTTCTTTAAGATTTTTCGAGTTTAGAAATACAATTGGAACCGGTAGGTAACCGATTCCAGGCAGACGAAGTTGGTAAGAACTAGTCATTTCATAGTAAAAACAAAGTCTCCTACCGAGTCTGTCGGTCTGTCTGTTCACGATAAACTCAAAAACTACTAACGGAGTTTCATGCGGCTTTCACCAGTAGATAAAGTGATTTATGAGGAAGATTTTGGTACATAATTGTCAAGGATTTTTTAATAATCGGGGCGGGACAACGTCTGCCGAGCCCGTTAGTTTAATATATAAAGTATCGTTTATTCGCTTATTTCATAGCCTAACACAGATCAAGAATGCGTAGTCTTGTTTGAGTGGGCGTTTGTGGATAGC
Organism: Antheraea pernyi; assembly: GCA_015888305.1. Taxonomy (NCBI): domain Eukaryota; kingdom Metazoa; phylum Arthropoda; class Insecta; order Lepidoptera; family Saturniidae; genus Antheraea; species Antheraea pernyi. The sequence goes on along the minus strand of MU159482.1, from coordinate 169,691 downwards.
TTAAATCTGTATATTTGACCTTACGGATTGAGTCACAATAGAATTGTAAACGGATTTTATGAATCGCTAAGAAAAATAGTTTACTTGTGCAATAAGTCGACCTTTATTTTTCTGATTTATATATTATCAAAGTTATCTGAATACCGCTATTACTTTACTTTATGTTGTTGAAAATATCAGAAAAATAAAACGAACACTCATGCAATCCGAAAAGTTATGGAACTATATTGTACTTTTTATTTTATATTTAACGATATTTCAAAGAATTGGTTATTAATTATCATTATTATATTCTATTTAAAGAAACCTAATTAAACCCAAGATAATAAATAAAAAATAAAATCCACTACATGACAGACTACATACACACATACATACATACAGACTACACGGCAACACTTGTTCCTATTGTATAAAAATAAAAATTATAACCGTAGGTACATTCTATGTAATGTTTTAAGAGACTACAATTTTTATAACAACTACGCGATCGGCGATGTCTACTTTCTTGCCGTGAAGAAGTGTGGTAAGCGGTGCAGTGCGCATACTTATTCTTTTGTATATTAACTGTTAAAATCATAAGGCACGCGAACAAAGTCACAGGTATCAGATAGTTTGTATATATTGTAAACCGTATTAGTTCATCAACCAGTAGTAGGGACTTTATATAAAAACCCTTTATGTAGTATTAACTTTATTTATTTATTACAGTGCCGTTTAATTTAAACCGCCTAAAGTGGATATATCACATGCTGTTATACTCGATCCTGAATAACGAATGCCCGACATACCCCTGAATGCGCGCTGTTATAGTTTCATCCCCACCAATTTACTTGCTTATGATTGGTCGTTGTAGATTGACAGTATGAACGTATCTCGACCAATCATAAGAAGTGTTTTAAATATAAAACTTTATAAAAATGATTAGCAATTATTTACCCATTATGAAAATAATAATTGTTATTTAGATATTTATAACACTTGCTTATGATTGATCGTTGAAGATTGACAGTATCTCGACCAATCATAATATAAAAAATACGTGCATGTATCAGTGTACACAAGTAAGAAGTGAAACTTCTTTATGACATCATTGTTCGAAAAATGATCTACTATATTTACAACTTTACAGAAATTGGTTACATAAAGCTAAATTAGGTAAAGTTTAAGCAAAAGGCTTTTATTATTATAAACATGGATACAAATAATTTAATTATTTTACCTTATTGTTACTAATATTATAATAGCACTTCATCAATTATATTTCATGAATTATTATAGAATTATTATTATTATTGTTATTATATATTTTTGAAATTAATGGCTTATGATAGCTGAAATATGAAATATATGGTTTACATGCCACGGAATCTGATCATTGTTAGCGCACCTTTAGAAATAAACATGGCGCGTAACGGAAAAATGTACAGAAATTAAGATGGCGCGTAACCGAAAAACGTTACATACGTTTTTACATGCTCTAAAATTCCTTCCTACGTCGATAAAGACGTTTCACTTCAAAAATGTTTAGTAATTATTTACCCAATATGAAAATACTGATGGATATGTAATATATTTTTATAACAATAATTTTAATATTTCTTCATATGGAATGGCAAACGAGTCTGCAGACTATATGATGTTAAATGCCTATTTCTCGAAAACTGGAGTTCTAACGGAAGCTTGTTATTAATAAACCGCAATGCTAAAGTACTAAGTTGGTACTCCTCTTTAGTGTATATTTGTCAAGCATACCCTTCATCCTGCTTTATGTTAGAAATGTGTGTAAAAGTGTTGTTTCTGTAGTTGAATTATGAAAGATATATCACTATTAACGGCTCTTAATTTGGGAGACATTCTCTTAAACCTATGATTTCAAAGTTAGTACAGTTTTTTTCTGTCATTTTTACATTTTTTGCAACAAATACAAATGTGAAAAATCGACCTTGCGATTTCTCGGTATCACAACAAGACTATTCATTATAACTTCGCGACAGAATCAATAATTCGGTTACAATATTTAAATCTGTTTATCTTAACCCTTGTAATAATATAAATGTTGATATGGGTTTTTTTTATGTTTATTACATTTTCATAACTTAGCTAGCTCAATCGATTTTCATAATATGTTGAATACACGTTATCAGGGTAAGAGAAAGGGGGACATTTTATCTACAGAAAATGTACTATCCCTAAGTGATAGACCGAATAAGTCGTATATAATCAAAAGTCGCTATCCTCACTTTAACTCATTGTTGACAAAGTGGAAAATATGTTTCTTTTCTAAAGTATAATGATGATTGTTGTATAAAATGTATTTTAATCTATAGATAAGTGATCACCACTGTCCATAGACACTTGCAACACCAGAGGAGTCGCAAGTGCTTTGCCAGCCTGTGTTTGGGGAGAGAAGGGGGGGAGGAGGGAGAGATGGGATGGGAAAGGGGGAAGGAAAGTGGGCCTCCGGCGCTCTCACTGACCGAACGAAACACAACAAGCACTGTTACTTCACGTCCATTTTCTATGAGAGGGTTGTTCTACCCCGAGTGTGCCGACCCATTCATGCTGGAACCAGTAATAGCTTCAGCGTGGCTCTACCACCTACAAAATTGTATGACAAAAAAAAAACAATATTAAGGGTTTCTTTGGCAATAGCCGCATTTGATGCTAACCCTTAAAAAATGGCCGAATTTAATACTACACTTGTTCGTGATAGCCATATTGGATATTGAATCAACTGACAAATACGTGCCTGTGATTAGTCGAGAGATTAAGATAGCTAATATGATCGCAAAGGTGGCCGCTTTGGATACTATAGTTAAAGTTTGGAGATAATTTACAAGGTGAAATATCCATTTTTGGTAATTTCTGATCGTTTTCTATTCAAAATTTGCTGACCTGCCACATAAATAACATATTTTTTCCAAAAAATGTAGATTCTATGTGACTCAAATATTAATGCTAGTGAAGCTGCGAGTAATAGTTAGATATATTATATTCAGTGTACCTTACAGCGTGTAAGCCCATGTTATTTCTAAATTAATATGGCACTCAATACAAAAAAAGATGTATACCTATAAACAGTGATATAACATGTCTACCTTCAACCTACATATAATGTAAAGATTCCATATATTTTTCATTTTTTTAATATCATAAGAGGCAAAGGAACAGGTGGGTCACCTGATGGTAAGTGATCACCACCGTCCATAGACACTTGCATCACCAGAAGAGTAGCAAGTGCTTTGCCACCCTGTGTTTGGTGGAGGGGAGGTGGATTATCCGGTGCTCTCACTGACCGAACGAAACGCAACAATGTAAGCACTGTTATTTCACGTTGGTTTTCTGTGAGAGAGTGGTACTACCCAGGGTGAGCAGACCCTTTCATGTTGAAATCAATAATAGCTTCAGCGTGGCTCTACCACCTACCACATATATTATTAAAAACGTAATTATGTAATTGAAGTCACAAATAATTACAAAAACTTTTTGAAGTCTGCATCATTACATAGTACAAAACAAAGTCCCCTACCGCATCTGTCTATCTGTTCGCGGTAAATTCAAAAACTACTGCACGGATTTTCATGCGATTTTCACCAGTAGATAGAGTAATTTATGAGGAAGGTTCTAGTATATAATTTGTCAAGTTGTTTACAATAAATTCAACATAATTTTATACTAATTATACAATTTAAAATTATATATACGAGCCTTAAGCATAAGGGCCATGTCGGATGAAACTCAATGTAAAATATACGAAATGGCATGCCTTGAGGGTACACTCGTCCTTACATGTATTTATTAAAACGAGAACACGCAAGATCGTTGTAAGGATAACAAGATGTAATGAAATAAAAACAGCTACAGTAAAAGTGATGCAATTGGATGATTATAACATTTTTTAAGAAGATAAATTTTTTTAAATGAGATTTTTTCAATTAAGATTTTTCTATAGTACGCATAATTAGTTTAATCCTACTTAAACAATTAAACAGTCTAACAAAGTCAATTAATAGACCATTTGTTCTGAGTAAACACAGATAACACGCAGATTTTAATCGTGGTAGAGCCACGCTGAAGCTATTATTGGTTTCAGCATGAATGGGTCGGCTCGCCCGGGGTAGTACCACCCTCTCATAGAAAACCGACGTGAAGTAATCTCCTCTGCCCTCTCCTCTCTCCTCTTCCTCTCCCTCCCCTAACCCTTCCCCCAAAGGGTGGCAACGCACTTGCGACTGCTCTGGTGTTGTTTGTGTCCATGGACAGTGATGATCACTTAACATCAGGTGACCCAAATGTTCGTTTGCCAACTATGACATAAAAAAAAAGATAAAAATTATTTAAAAAAATAAATAAACAAATAGATTAAAGTCTTATTCGCATTTATTACATTAGGATATTATTGAAACAGTTACAGTATTTAACACAGAAAAGGATCACAGCTCAGCATGTGTTATTGCAAATTACCATTAGCCTAGTTTTCAGTGTTTTTTTAAAGAAAAATTGGCTTAGCAAATCTTCAACAGCTTCACTGGACTACAAGTTTTTAGTGGGACTTATGCTAATAATTATGGTATTGGAACAGATAAAACAGGGTGTATGTTGCAACTAAAGCAAGAGACCAGAACCACACACGTTACATCCATTCGATTACCGGTATTTGGTTATGACTGGGGCTATAGTAACATTTATTTGTGATGTATATATTTTTTATGAATACATTATTTTGATACTTCTACTGAATAGGGTTTTAGGTAACTGATAGATTTAAATGTGTCCAATTATATTTAGTTATCGCATATTATTCCAACTAATGCACAGTTTTGTAGCTATTTTCATGGTAAAAACAAGTAACTTTACCCATCTATCGTTTGTTAATCCTTGCGAAGTAGTGGATCATAATTTAATAATGGTGGTAGTTCGTTGAAGTCTTTTCCTAGGCGCCCGCCTATCGTCCTTTCAAGGTCATCACACTTCGATACGTCCGAACATGTTGGTACAGACGAATAGAAAATTGTAATTAAAATTGTTAAAATTTACACTATATAGAAAGAATATATTATTTATTAAATTTAGCTTGACATATTAAGGCATTTTATATTTCTACGTTATACATTGAGTAGAATAAGAAGAGGAAAAAACTAAAAAAAAGATATAATAAAATACAATTCATATATTATGATAGTTAATTAGGTATAAAAATAAATAAAAGTGTAAACATAGTTCCTTCAATCTTAAACGCATTACCAGTCGATTATATAATAGAACTACAAGGAAGTAATGTTAAACAAGCGAAATGTATTTTAAGAAGATATTTTATAAATAAACTACCTCAACAAACTTAAATATTAACAAACATACCTGTCCTCGATTAAACCGCAATAGCGGTTTCCTGAAAAGAGTCCTGTTGTATGTATATGTAATTCTGATATTGTCATAAATAAATAAAATAAGTCTCCAGTTAGAATCGAAATATTTTAACCTAAAGTAAGGAATTAAATCAAATAAATCTTTTAATATTCTAAGAAAAATATTCATTTATTAAAAGTTACATATGAAATAGTGAATTGTAAATAATATTAAAAAAACGCTAAAGAAACAAGTCCAAGTGAAATTTCAACGCGTTCAGTATTTGGGTTATATAGACTAAATCTAATAAATGGTAATTAACTGGTATCTAATAAGATTTCTATAGTCGCAGGCACAAGAGAGAGAGAGAGAGAAAGATGCAGGGAGATATCATAACGCTTTTTCTTTCCGTGACGTTTTCTACCAGTTAACTCCTACCAGAAGCCACAAGGAACTTAGTTCTAAACATATACAATGGTAACCACTATTTTATAATTTTTCTGCTAGGGAAACTATTAACATAGATATAATATCATCTATTTAGAAAGCATCAAATTTTGATAATTTTAGTTTCGTGTTTTCTGTTAGAATGCTCCGTTCTAAAAATATTCATTTTACGTTCCTTTCACTTACTTTAATCTGAAAGTTGTTTTCATTTTGTGAGTGATCATACCTTTCAGATTTTACGTCGATAAATTACAACAACTTATGTGTATAATTGTACTCTCATCCCACGTCCCCATGGTTTTTGAGTAGCGGCCAAGTGACGTCACAGGTGAAGCAACCACATAAAACGCTACGCTCGGCAGCTACGGACACCACAGCTGTAGAGCGATCGCTACGGCGTAGACGCGCTACGAATCCGGACGTGAGCTCCTGCAACTTTAACTTTGTTCAAGTTTTCTCATCTTCGTATTAATTTGGTACGTAGTGATTTTATACTTGTATATTGTTGTAAATTTGTAATAACTGTGTATTATCAATTGCAAGATATTAGGAGAGGGTTTTATGAAAATATAATATTTCAATTTTATGTTGTAATCAAAATAAAGAGGGCCAACTTGTCTTTTTTTATTTATGCAAAAATAGTCAAAGGTATAGATTTTTTTGTAGTTTTCTATTAGTGACGTTAGAGAACATATATTATAAGTATAATGAATATAAATAATAAAGTACAGATAGATATAAATTAAATATTGGAAGATAAATTTAAAATAATTGCAGAGAAAATTCCAAACATATTTTCATAACTATAAGTATAAAAGAAAAGTCGGTGTATTCATATCTCTTAATATTGTATATAGCTTAATATTCAGTAAAAGCTACAGTAAAAAAAAATACGCCTAACTAATATTATTTTTCGTATTAATATGAGTAAACAACAAACCAAACATAGAAGGATAGTTTTCATTTGCATTTGTATATAGATGTTCTGTATAATTACCTAGAATCTTACTTACTCAGTGAATTATGTGAATTTGAACCACAAAATTGTTTTATGAGAAAAAAAGTATTATAAATAATATTACACAATTGATAGAAAATTAAAGGATAAAATTAAACACGACAACTATTTTTTCTATGTGGCCTTACTGATATAATTTATAAACTATACTGAATTTGATACCTATAACGTACAGATTAGTGAATTAATCAAATTTTGCAACGTTGATTAAGTACGTATTATATTATTCCGGGGAATGAAAAAAGTAAAAAAAATGTATAGAGTACTATCAAAAACCTATGTAACTGATACACGAGATTTTTAATATTATAGATTACATATCAAATCGGTTCAAAACACTATTACTTAGCTGAAGAGTTTTAGTCGTCAAGTGCAAGCTGCAAAGAGGCATAATAATCTTTTTTAATTCTTTTTATTTAGACACGTATCGTTCAAAAAGACACATGAATAGTATATTATTGTTAAATAAGTACGTGTCTGCTCTATATTATTCTGGCCTGTGTATCAGCATTACCATATTTATTAAATGTTAAGGGTTTATGCGCAATTTGGTGGTCAAATTCAAGTTTTTATGTCACTGCTCGTGAAAATACTTCGACGCGTGATGAATATGTTATTACTGTTAGAATAATATAGGAAGGGATTATCGGACCAAGGTCAATGAACTCCTAATATAATAGCTTCTATATTTCAGTTTATCTGCAACTGTAACTTTATCTAAAACATAATTAATTGTTTTAATTTCTATGACCAAAAATTATTTAAATTCTTACATTAAATACCAAACGAATTCGGGAATGTTCGCAATCCAATCCGCTAATTTCAACTTTAGTCATTATCATGCTTTACAATATACTAATTTTTAATTAACTCCGTACAATTTTAATTGCATAAAAATATTCCTCCGTTCAAACTCTTTGAATAATTAGTTAGTTGGTATTATAACTTATTATATATAAACACTAGCTGGTATGGTGGACGCTGTCTCATCCTGATAAATATTGACAAATTATATACCAAAACCTTTCTCGTTAATCACTATATCTACTGGTGAAAACCCCATGAAATCCATTGATTAGTTTTCGTAATCGCGCACAGAAAGACAAGCGTGGCAGATGACTTCGTTTTATAGTATGTACTGATTACACCTATATTTATTGTATATTGTGCTATTATTTTAAAATTAAATTAAGTATACAATTATATCGCACGTTCGGTTAAGAAACAGCTTGGAGTTCGCAACTTTGATTGCGTTAATCTGTTTCTGTTACTATGTACTCTTATATAAAACGCGCATTAAAAGTATTCCTGAATTAAAATAATTTCATTTATATTTCTTAATTTAATGCTACTGTTTAGGTTATATGAAATATACACCATCATATATGGATCAGATTCTTCTTCGGATTTAGTTTCATATTGATCTAAGTAGTTATCGAATCTGGCCTAAAGGTTTCTAAATAATTCGCGTTCTGACTTGTGAAAATTTATTATTACACTAGTGTCTGCAGGCGGTTTTGTCCACTTTAATGTAGATTTGACTTATCTCTCGGTAACAGCACTTTTTTTGTGATGAAATTTATGCGCTTTTTAGTACTCTTATATCCATATATATAATCATTTGAGTACTTAGGACCTTACAGCGTAACAAATAAACAGAAACAAACTCATATTCACATATAATATAATATATATCATATAATATTAGTAAGCATTACATAAACGCATCCATCCGTGTTTTTGTATTTACTCAACAGTGATAAAATATAATCTACTAGTAGGCCCGGCGGACGTTATCCCGCCCTGATAGTATCAAACCTTAACAAATTATATACCCAAACTTTCCTCATGAATCATTGTATGCACTGGTGAAAACCGCATGAAAATCCGTTCAGTAGTTTTTGAGTTATTCGCGAACAGAGGAGTTTGTTTTATACTATCATATATATTAATACGTGAAGCCTAAACTTTGTATCCCTTTTTAACGGAATTGGGCGAACGGATGAACGTGAAATTTGGCATAAAGTTTATATGAAGAAGAAGTGCAGAAAGCTATTTATTTTATATAAAATGCATTAGAAGTACATTACATTAATTAAAATATGCATTACTCACACTACTGGTTTAATTTTACACAACATATACACACATGTAAATAAAAAAGACATTTTGACATCTGTCAATAAAGGACTTCAAAATAGGTTGTGAAGAAGGTATAGCAACCTCCTTCTCTGCTCGACTGTATGTATTATTTTATTCTTACGTTCCAATTACTCTTTTTCATTCTATATTTAACAATGATATCAATCCTAATAAAATGCAAACTTAAAAAAATCAATGAACTATGGTCGAATGTCGACCACTGGGCGCCCACTAGTTTAATTAAATTGTACAGTGTGGATATAGTTGTTGTTGAAACAATTTTTATGGATCAACAGATTCAAAGCTTAGTATCTCCAAAAAAAACCATACCTTTTTATAAAAATAACTCGCTCTTATTACATGATGATTTAAAACGGAAGTAATTTCTAACAAAAAGACAATAAAAATGCGAAAATGTTACGATATCTTTATAACCGTCATATTACGCTATTCAAGGAGATATGTACACTTAATATTGTATCTACACGAGAAACAAGTACCCATATTAAATTAAGCTCTCTGAAGCTACTCTATTCATTGTATACAGTTAAGACTACGCTTAGGGTCAAAGCGCGTGTTATTAACTCCTTTGTTATAAGGTCCTGTTATGAGACTAGAAGTTTAAGCCTGTTTATAGCCATTTGAGTCGCTAATGAATATAACGTTTTTCTGAAAGGTATAAAATAAAATTGTCTATAGTTAATGCTATTATTCATTTAACAGAACTTAGTAAAATTTTAGTCCGACTGTAAGAAGTTTATCTTGTACTAGCTATGTTAACGACCCTGTCCGTATATAAAATCCCTATGTAAAAAACAATCACTAATAAAATTATCTAAATACTTTTCTCTCGTAATTAAGTCGCGTCGTTATTAAAATTACAATAATTTTTGATAGAGTGAAACGATTTTAATGAAACCAAGACTAAATGTTACTCGAGGACATGATTTATAATTTTAATATAGTATAGGACTTTAACAGTGATGCGTGTTAAAACAAACAGACATGCATTTCTAAAAATGCCTTGAGCTAGTTGTCGGCTGAGTGCCTTAAGCGCTCGCCTTAGTAGTCCGGTGAAGCTGTTAAGACCTTGCTTGGTCAATAGCGTAGTCAGTTCGAAAAAAAAAAAATTCTAAAAATGATTGAAATATATTTTATTACTTATTCCAAGAAAACTGCAACAATGTTTTTCACAATAATCGAAAAAGTAGAGACACATTACATTTACATTATTATTATCATTACATAGTATAAAACAAAGTCCCCAACCGCGTCTGTCTGTCTGTCTGTTCGCGATAAACTCAAAAACTACTGAACGGATTTTTATGCGGTCTTCACCTGTGGGTAAAGTGATTCATGAGGAACGTTTTGATATATAATTTGTCAAGGATTTTTTTATAATAAGGTTGGGACAACGTCTGCCGGACCCGCTAGTATAAGATAAAATTAACATTCATATTCTACCGATCTTGTTTATTTTGATTGACATTGTCATTCTGTAATCATTTGATACACACAGAAGAGTTATGATCGAAAAGGTGACACCTTTAATGATAAGGGTTACGGTCTTTTGTATGATTTCCATTGATCTAAGACTTCTGTTTAATATAATTTATTTCAAACTCTAGTCCAAGGTATAGAGTAGGTACGAAATATACCTTCATACTTACAAAGTATGTTACTTGTTATATATTAACTAGCGGGACCGGCGTACGTTGTCCTTCCTTGATAATAAAAAAATCCTAAAATTGAAACGCAGCGCCACCTATCGAGTGCAATTGTGAATCTAAGCCATTGTCGAATTTACTGTGGAACACACACAAAAGTTTCATAAAAATCTGTCCAACCATTTGGGAGGAGTTCAATCATGTGTATGTACACATGAACAGAATAATTATATAAAGATTCAGATGAACATATTAAATATATGTCTTACTAGCGGGCCCAGCAGACGTTGTCCCGCCCTGATTATAAAAAAAACCTTGAGAAATTATACACCAAAACGTTCCTCATGAATCACTTTATCCACTAAACCGCATGATTATCCGTTGAGTAGTTTTTGAGTTTATCGTGAACAGACAGACAGATAGACGCGGTAGAGGACTTTGTTTTATACTATGTAATAAAGTATTAATTATATACAGTATATGTCTCGGGATAGTTAACTGAGGAAACTGACGTAATATTATTCTGTTAAATTATATTTTTACAATTATCAGCTGGCTTTAATAAAAGATATAGCTATTAATTCAGAAAGCCGAATTTCAATGAATTTGTTAAAACATATAGTATTTTGTACTTATATAACATAAGGTAGACATAATTTATAGAATAATATACCTAATTATATTAACAAATTACGAGAATAACTGTAATTAGAAATATGTAGAAATGTTTTATAAAGAGCGATTTTAATTTAATGGAGTAAACAACAGTAATATTTGATATTATTTCGGCTCATTTTGATGTTTATTTGTCAAATCTTACTTTAAAATATCTTGTTAAATACTAAACAGCAAATATATAAAGTTAACGTAATTTAGATTAAGTGAATGAAATAATGAAAGTTATAAATTAAAAAAAGCAAATGAAAAATCTCATAGACCGACGTGTATGTATTCAGTACGACAATGAAATACTATATAATTTACGTCACGTTCATGACCAGGACTAATCTCACAACAGATCTTATATTAACATAAAGCCGATTACACTACAGAACATGTTAAACAAATATATTTACATACATACATTCGAAAAATATTATCGTTTATTTTACATAGTATGATAAAAAATATAATATTATTTAAAAATAGCTAATATATGCTTATTCGTCTGCTTCATTTATTATATATATAATATATTCAACGTACAGCGTAGAAAACATGAGCACCACACCGCTTACCCCACTTTTCCACGGTAAGCAGATACCCGTCTCTGAACCCGTAGTGCTTATTAAAATGGTAGTTTCGTAACACAGTAATAACTCTATATTAAATTAAGCTATCGTTATAATTTTAAATAAGAACCAAGTTTAAGAAATAAAACTAAAAACCGATGCAGTCATAAGGACTGCCGACAGAAGTGAAAACTCAAACAATAATTTCTCTTTTGGATTTTGAAATTAATTGTACTCGTATAAATTATTTAAAAGTTGCGGGCCCGGCGGACGTTCTCCCGACCTGGTAATACAACAGTATACATATAGCTTATGGGAAGCGTACGGTGACGATAACGCGAGTATCACGCTATTTGTTCACCCAAACAGGACTGAAATCAACTAAAGAAGATTTCTCTTAAAAAAAAAATTGTTTGGAATCTTACCAGTACTTTTAGACAGACCTCTATAAATTTATTTTTATAATTCTGTTTCATACTGATCAAAATTAGTAAACGTTTATTTTCTCGTTCTTAAAATAGTATAGAAAATTGCTAAACTTTCATTTGATATAATATATCGACATAATAAAGTAACCACAGCTTACTGAGTTAATAAAATATATAATTTTCTCGACTAACAAAGACTTATGTCTAAAACTGTGTCACCTCAACTTAATTGAAACACACTGTATCGTAAATCTAAGCTGCTCAATTAACTCCTTTTTCTATACTAAGGTTGAAATTTCAAGTCTAATAAATTTAGATAAACTGTGTTATTCTTTTTCGTTGTTTTTAAAGATATTCTTAAATTGTCTTTATAGTCTTCCTTTTTAATACTCATTTATCATACTACTAACTTTTGTTACATACTAGGTGCCTGCACCGGATTTGCACGGGTTTAGTATCGACGAATTTTTTTTATTTGTTTAAATTGTGGAACGGCGAAATGTCTGCGCTACGCCTCATGGTAAGCACAGTACAATCCAAAAACAATGGCGACCACCTAGAGAGAATCTATCCATTGCCGCTGTCATGCTAGCCTGCGAAGAACTGGATATGCACAAGCTGATCACGAAACGCGACCCGCAGAAGCGAATCACTATGACGGGCTTTTTCACCATATACATGGTGGTTGCGACCCAGTCGGGCTGTAAAACCCTACCACCCCACTTTCGCCATTGCCTCGTTCGCTATTCAGCAATGTCAGAAATGACACCATTTCTTTCCTTTATGGTGGTACGAGGATGTATTTAATTAAAGAAAAAGAACAATTGCATGTTAATCTGTTAATTGAGTTGATATTTTTGAAGATCCCCAGTCTCACTGTCTAGTATTTCTACTATTTCTGGCTCGTTTACTTTTTCATATGAAGATTTTTACCCCCAATTTTTTTATATATCCGCACGACATTTTAAGTTCTTTCAACAAACCTTGTCCTGACAATTATTGACACAACAAGGAAGATTTAGCCAAATAGGTGCAGCCGTTATGAACCGAACCGATAGTATACATTCGGCAACTGACTCTTGTTTATATAGATATATTACTCTGTGTATTATATTTCATGGAAAATGTATTATACCATATCTAAGTATGAGATTTAAGCAAACTCACACTTAATACCGTATGGTAGTTCTTATGTACAGACCAATACAGAGTTTATAATACATTACTCATAACTTATTTGCATTTATCCGTGTTTCAATTATTTCGTGATCGATTAATATTATTTTTTGGCACTTAGTCTTCCAGATTATTACTGCAATAATAAATAAAATAATAATATTACATGCGTCATGCGATAGTTTCAAAGTTCTAACAAATTGGTGGCCCCATTGTTAGAGCTTTCAAGGGAGTTTTTATGTCATGACAGAATTCATGCTCCGTGGTATTATTTTCAAATAACACAAGATTATGAATGAAATCCTACATGACAGACTAGAATCCTGGAAAAAATTCCATGAATGTCTATTATTAGCTACTGTTATACATAAACAAAAATATTGTACTGTATAAAGTAGTTTAAGATTATAAGGAAAGTAAATTTCAGTTGTTATTCTTATTCTAACTAATATTACAAATGGGAATATGAGTTTGTATATTCGTTCCACCATCACGCTTTACGTATTCCACCAAACTGCATGAAATTTTGGATAGAATTACCAAGAGTACAGAAGAGAACGTAGGGTACCTTTCACATAGAGAAAGGTATCGTTTTCTTGATATCAAACTGATCAAATATATACTAACGCGAGCTAAGAAGCGGATAAAAGCTGTCATACATACAGTTATTATGTACAAACCATTTTAGATTTTAGACATAATTCTGTTAATAATAAAAAAATATAATTATCTATCTACATTTATCGTTATACATTTTTGCTCGATACAAAACCCTTAATACGCGAAAAAAACTGGCAAATTACGCTTCATTATTCAAAATACTCATATTACGCTTTCTACCCGGATTATAGCTTCAACCGTTCTGTACACGTACATCCAATATTGTTATAGCCGGTAATATAATAACACTTTTAAAGGCACTCGTCATTACCAGCTACTGATATTCGTATTTATATAATATCACGTAGCATTCGCAACTTTTATTATAGAGTTAAGTATGTGTTTAATGTAGATTCGATCTATTCCTTCGAAACAGTAAATTATTTCGGGATGAGAGGTAAAAAATCACGATGGTCGGTTAATTAATTAAAGCGTGAAGGCGTAACAAACAAAAACACTGTCGCATTTATAATATTAGTTAGAATTCTTTTATATAATTGTAAGCTATGTAGGAAAAATTAAAATACGAAAGTTACCTAAGTAACCTACGTATTCAAAAGTAACTCTTTGACTACAATCTCGCTTGATGTTTAATAAATATGTAGTCTAAGATAGTGGGTTGATTAGTGTATTGAAATTGAGAGTTATTTTCAACTTCTTGCATTTAAATGCTTAGAAGTACCTTCATTTTGATGATAGGAACTAGCCAGACAAGTTAAGAAAATGCCCTACAGCCATGAAATGGTTTTTATTTTGTGAAAATTAAAAAAGGTATATTAAAATAAGCTTAATATAGTGAAATTAGGTAACTAATAAATACTCTAAAATTCTAGGTATTACTATACATGAGAATATGAGTTTCTTTCCTTCTTTCAAGTTCATGCTTTAATTACTCATCCTACCGTTATGACATTATACACACATGTCAGAAACACAGTAAAGGTCACAGTGTCCCTTTCACCTAAAGAAAATTTTATTTATTTAAAATCTAGCCTTGCGTATAAATAACAAGATAGACGTCTACCATTGTGCGAGCGTCATTAAAAAACTACTGGATTTTGATTTAAAAAAAAATTAATTTTTCTTTTAAAACAGTTTTTTTTATTATTTTCTTTTATGACATAGGAGGCCAACGAACAGTCGGGTCACCTGATGTTAAGTAATCACCGCCGTCTATAGACACTAGTAACATCAGGGGAGTCGTAAGTGCGTTGCCAGTCTGTGTTAGTGGGAAGGAGGGAGGGGAAAGGGAGGAAAGAGGATGGGAGGTGGGTCTCCGGCGCTCTCACTGACCGAACGAAACGCAACAATGCAAGCACTGATACTTCACGTCGGTTTTCCACGGACCCCGGACGGTCTGGTCTGGTTTCCCGGGTGGTACTACCCCGGACGAGCCGAAATTGGTTCTTTACTAAAAATGATCACGACAGCTTAATTCAAATTTAACTTATAGAAATTTTAAGAGATTACGATTTATCATTACATAGTTTAAAACAAGACACAAGTACAAGAGTACTCTCTGCCACGTCACATGTCTGTCTGTTCGCGATAAACTCAAAAGCAGTTTTCACCAATAGATAGATTGATTCACGAGGAAGATTTAGGTATATACTTGTCTAGGTTTTATTTATTATCAGGGCGAGATAACGTCCGCCGGGCCCACTAGTATAAGTAAAATACGAAACGGGGTAAGCGATGTGGTGCTTATGTGTTTTCCTCTGTAGTTCTCTGTAGAAGTATTAGGTTTTATAATAAAGTCCCATGTTACCGATTTACCGAACTGTAAGTTTAAGCGCCACGTCAAGCTGGTTTTGGTGTCAAAAGGCTTTTATATCACTATGTGAAAGATTGTGATTTGGAATTAACTCCTCTCTGTGCATCCATTAAAAATGATTGTATGGTGTTTTGAAAATATATTTGTTAAAAAGATGTACCCGATCGAGTTTCTTGCCGGTTCTTCTCGATGACTGGGTTGTTTTCCGAACCGTTGGTAGTTTTGACGTTCATTAGCCTCACCTCATTAGGCTCCTCATTAGGGCTTAAACTGAATAACGTATTTTTGATTTAATTGATTTGATTTCTACATAACATATAATATATTTTAAAGATAATAAACAACGCAAAGTTTTAGCTAATAATAATATATATTACTGTGTCAGTTTGTCCAGTAATCGTGTTTGAATTCAAAATTAACAGAAGTTTTGATGGATGACCTCTAAAGCTGATTTGTAGACAACACTAACTTAATGTAAGTTCGTAACCTCAGTCCCTTGTAACCTTAAAAGTTACACGTAACTTAATTTATAATAGATCGATATAATACTGCGATGGGATAATCTTCTATTTCTGAAAATATAAGGAATAACTTAAAATGTGATAATTCGTAGATGAAAAGATTTTTTTATCTCATTTAAAATTATAAGAAAAGCTATGGTAATACCAAAATGCTCAGACACATTGTCGAAGGATTTGGATGTACAGTTAGCTTTAGTTTTGGATGTATAACATATATTTTATTGTATTTATATTATAAATTAGTTGCCCACCTCGGCGATGCATGGATGTACTAATATTTTAAAAAATTAAGATTTTTCAAACATTTTTGTTCATACAAAAATACCCGTTCTAAAGTGATGCACGTACATACATTTGGCGATTTATTTTTATTTATATATACAAGGTGTTAGGCTAGTCGCTTACAGTAATCTAAGAGATAATAGTTCATGGTTACATTTAACATATAAAATAACAATATCAAAACAAATACTATTAAACAACAAAGAGAATCTAAGTTAAAGTATAAACAGAAACGTAATAAATCTAGGTGCAATGACCGGTGCCGGAAGCTGCAAAGGGCGACTCGTAGTTAATAACCTTCGATAATAAAACGAAACATAAACCCTTTTGTTTTGTTCATGCCGTTCCCGCGTTCACTTTCAAGTGAAAGTGAAGTCACCCGATGGTCATTGACACTGGACTTTAACATAGACGCGTAGAGGATTGCGTATAATTTTTGTATTTTTCTAGATTTTATTTGATTGTTTTCACTTGTGGTCTAAAATTATCATATGGAAAATTTGTCAACAACATGCTTGTTATATTTCCGCTCATATCAATAATATTAATCACTTAATTCAGATTATGCTGAGCAATCAGCTATAAATAGAAAAAATATGTCTAGTCAAGTTTCTTCAAGATATTATAAAACTCGATCAATTTACCCAAACAGCAATCGAATGACAGATGTGACCCGCTCTTTTCAATACGAGCTTACGTGTAATGGGTGTCATTATAATGTTTTTGTGGGTTTTCTCATTCTGAAGTGTACGGAAGTGTAATTGAGGTCGGATACTTTTTATTGGCACGGAGAGAGAGTACGCACTAAGCGATCGTATGTTACGCGTTCGAACGTCGTTTTTATTACAGCATTCAAACGTTACCAACATTACCACGTATGGGTATAACGTAACTTCTTGAATAGAGTGTACAAAGTTGTTGCAACTATTTATTAGATTTACTCTCTCGGTATATGTTAAAATAGATACTTAAGTACGTCATAGATCGTATTCACTCGATTGCTCTGAAGGTATATATATATCTTTATTTTTTGACATGGATTGTAATCTAACTGTCTTGATCCATTTCAACATATGAGTTGTCGTTAGATTCATCTTAATACTGGAGTTATATAAGTTAAGTTAAGTTGGCGATGTCCAAAAAAAGAATAGAGAGATCACAATATTTTTACTTAACTATATATAACAAGCCGTACCCGCGGATTCGTATGCGTTTGTTACGTAATATTTATTTTCGTCTGGTAATTTTGGTAAATCGTGTACAATATTTTATATAAACGACATGGAATTATTTTCAGCCATTCATTACAATATTGCAATATTCCAGTGAATGCGTGGTGATTATGTCTAAGTCTGTAAAGCCAATTCACCTTAACATAATGGCTAATCAAAATGAATGTTCACATAATGTAATTTAATTCGCCATAATTAAATTTATTTGAACATTAAATACTTTTGTTTAAAGAATAAACTATTTTAAACGTAATGGATGTCACAAAAGCGCACGGAATGATTAACCACTATACATAGCGCAGATGTCAAGCGATAGGTCCGCTACGAACGCCATCAATTGATATAATTCGGAGTGGCAATTCCCATACATTATTACCAATTTCGATTTACTCGATTTTATTCGATTGCTCCTATGAGTATTTCCTCATTTTACTTTTTTCTTAACCACCCCAGTATTGAGACGAATAGTTATTCAAATTGGTCATGACATTTTTGAGTTATTGTAATACTAAGGCGTGGTAAATTTTATTTAGAAATATAGATATTTAAAAAATAAATAATTAAACAACACATTATTTAGTGTGACTGTAATAGTATTAATTGCAATAGAGTTAGGGATTTTTTTTAATAAATATAAATATTCAATACACGTAATTAAAGCAAACTAAAGTGAAATGAAAGTAATAAGTGAGCAGATAGCCGCTAATAGCAAACAAACCTAACGTCTGACCGCCTCTATGTTAATCGTATAGGGTGTTTCTACGACAGCCTGTTCATTTAATCATAGTTGGCCTTCACCGGTCTATGAGAGGTACTTTAAACAGTTCGAAAGAAGCACTTCTATGATGTGGTTGACATTAAGACAAAACAAATTAATATGAAACCCGAAAAGGTGACTTCGTCAGGAATAATAACTTTCTCATTTCTGTGGATTCAACTTGTAGGCCGAGAGGGTGGCTAAATGTGTCGGTAAATTAATATCTCAGGTAATTGCATCGATAATACGTGAGAAACTCTGCTAAATAAGGAAGGAAAACTACAATACTGACTTACTATAGTACCAAGTACATTAGAATTATAAAATATGTTACAGTATTTTTCTGTGAAGCAGGTCAATGTAATAATGATGATGGTTCATGGCCGCTGTTGATTTTTTGTGTATAAATAAAATGATATATAACAACAGTTATATGTCCCACGTATCACGAAAAATCTACTGCATAACTTTAGAACATTTTTATAGCATACGTACGTAGTACTTATCTGAAAAACTGCCGATTGAAGTGAAAACTCAAAACAATTTACGAGCATTTTGAGATCATCGGTGACGTGTCACTAGCATGTCAAAGTAATTCATGACGCGGACCAATAAGTATTCCCCTTACAAGAAAATACTCAATTACTCAAAAACGCGGCTAAAGCAGTTTTAACTTCAAAAGTCATGATATCTTTATTCACTACAAATTTCTTGTCGCGCAGAAGTAGAGCAAGCGGTATAATGAACATACGCAGGAGAGGGAGAGCAAACGGAAATAATAAAGAACGCAGTCAAAGCTGCAAGTGTCATGTAGTGTCCTTATTACAACCACTTTTATATCGATTATTAAGTGAAGTTGATATAAAAAAAACTTACATTTAATATACTTTTGTAAGCCTCTTAATTTATTTCCCAGACATACTTATACCGTAGCTCAGTTATTTGACGAACCGTAGAAGTAATCAAATTAATCGGATTTATACAGTCTTCGATATCTCATATTTTCTGCCGATGTTTTTTTTATTATATTCGAACTTCGTCTCTACACATTCATAAATAAACCGAAGACTTAAATGCTATTATAAGGAATTTCTTGTCGTTATTTAAAATACAATTTTAAATTAATATTTTCCAAACAACAATTATTAATATTGTTATTGTTATTTATGTTATTATACTATTATGTAATAATTATTGTTATTTGTTAAATAACACTTACACTCGCAGATATAGAGAGTTATGTTAATTATAAATTTTAAGGTTAATAATATCAGGTCGTTATCTCACTTACGGTCATTTAAATCCAAACTAAGCGTAGTTTTTATGTTTATTTATTTATTTTAGGATCGTCAACATTACAATACATTAGTTAGTATATAAAAAGTAGCACTATTGTAACACATTATAAATGTAGTCATATTTACAGATAACCACGGCATGCTCCAACAATAAATTAAATATTAATAACACAAAAGATTAAACTATTTTACATATAAAAAAAAAATTACATAATAATACAAAAACGAGAAGATTGAAACAGAAAGAGAAATATAGGAAATACTGAAAAAAAATAATTATAACTGTGTTTTGTGAAGAGACTGATATGTCTCTATCGTTGTTTTGAAATGATTTTATGTTAGTAATTAAACAGCTGACAATTAATTAATAGGTACACTATTGAAGTATTGATACAATATTGATACTTAACGTATATATATATATATATATAGAGCTGATAAATATTCTCATAGCATAAAAGTCGATAATGTGCGAGGATTATAGCTACTTCTGTGACAAAGCGACAGCGTTCGCGCTGATGTCTTTCTTCTCTTTTATACTCTATCGGTGTTATTACAAAACAGTTAAATACGTATTGAACCCTGGCTTTAAAAAGGTCTCATATTAAATGCACCGCGGTCGCTGAATGTTCGCCATCTTGCTCTTTTTTCTCGCTTTGGGAACGTCAGGTTAGATTTTTTTTCAAACTGACTACTCTATTGACCTAGCAAGGTCTTAACAGCTTCACCGGACTACACGTTAGGTTAGACTTGCGAAAAAGGATAACGCGAACTTGCCTCAGGCGAGCGCGGTGCATTTATTAGGAATCTTTTTTAAACCAAGTATTTAACACGTATTTACCTTTTTTGTAATAACACGGTATAGGTTTTACACAACAATCTCACCCGATGTGAAATGACGGTGTGGTCCAAGATGGCAATCAGGCCAAACTAAAAGGGGCAAGGTCTCAAGTACGGCTACCGTAGCACATCTATATTTGCTTGGCGATAGATTTTCAATTTGAGGATGGTAGCTAGCTAGGTGGGCTTAGATAAAACCCTACCACTATGTTATGGATTCATTACGAGGATTGCTTCCTATACAAAAAGGTAAAAGTGCTTGCGCCCTTGTATTCCAATCCGAAATGTATGTGGGCAACACGCAGTAGCATACAAACCGTTGCAAGCATGTAGCAAATACGTCTGGGCTCAAAATTACGGGTCCACTTAAGGTCGGTTAATTAGACCATTTAATGTCCATTGGAGAGCATGCCTGATCGCTGACTCATAACATTAAACAATTAAATGCTTTCCAAAACTTCTATTTTCACAGTATTCTCTATATGTCTCGCATAACAACCCTGATTTATCGCACTTATATGGGTTGTGGTAATAAATTCAAGACACCGAGATATCGTTTTATTGTCTAGTTTGGATTTACGACCCATATATATTTCATAGTTTTTACGTCAGAAAATATGTACGTAAGTAAAATTAGACATATTCGAACACACATATAGGTCATTATAATACCTATAGAAAACTTATGTACTGTTGTCCGATAAATTGCGGCCACCGTATACACGGTCTTACAAGTAACGGAGCAAATTTTCTAGGAATTTGTACTAGTGGTCGACCCGTAGTCCAAAGTCAATTAATAGTTTATACATCTTTTAAATTTAAATGTTATATATATATATTTTCGTTTCATTATATTTGAATTTTGTGCTACTACTCTTTCTCAAAGTTCAAATACGTCGTTATGCAATAATTTCTGATTTACTGAAATATATTTACATATAACTTGTTTAATACAATATCCTCTATTCCAAGCCATCCTATAAACATTAGTTAATATGTTTACTATTGACAATAAACGCAAATAATAAATGTTTTTTTTAATTGCTTATATTTGTAAAACACATAAATGTTATCTTTCTTCAATCCTTTTTAATGAAGCTTAATTAAGCCAAATCTCATGGTTCCCATTGCACGTAATATGTTTAAAAACGGGTCCATTTTTTTAATTGGCATATTTATATACTAGCCTTTGCTCGTAGTTTCATTCGTACTAATAAAGATTATATCCATTCCTCGTAAACAGTACATTTTTCGGGATGGAACGGCTACGCCCTTTCTATAGATTCCACATGTATACAAAATTACACAATGATCGGTTGAGTAGTTAAATTATAAAATTAGTCAACAAATTATAAAGCGACGATTCAGTTAAAAACAATCTCAAGTTTCGATTGTTATTGTTCGTTAAATCAAGTTCTCTATATTTAAAGTTAGAAAGTCATCAGGCCAGCCGGCGCGTCGTGGCGCGGTGTCGCGTCGCTTTATGCCGGGCGAACGGGAAGTAGTTCCGACACCGCTATTCTACTTCATTCAACTTGAAACAAGACATTGCATTTATATTGTGCATTATGCTCCCCTGTCTACATATTTCAATAACATCATAACCGATACAGTATTAAAGGGGAAATATCACTCCATTATTCTATTAGATATGTGTATTTCTCACTACTATTTTATGGTATAATTTAGTACACCATTTTTTGGCATTTAAATACCTGTATTTACTACTAGTTATTGTCCGCGACTTCGTTCTCTTGAAAATAGTTTCGCTATATCACAGAAACCATATCTTTGAGTTTTTTAATTGTAATTTTGTCATTACTGCTTAGCCCGCATATAAAAACGTAGTGATATATGATCTAGGCAATACTCTGAAACGTTCTGTACTTGCCAGTAATAGATTCGTCAAATTCGTTTTATCAGGGCAGTCCGGTGAAGCTGTTAAGGCCTTGCTAGACCAATAGCGTAATCAGTTCGAGAAAAAAAAGAATAAAAAGCTTTATCAGTTTTTAGGAAATTGACTCGGACAAATAAAGAGTACCTTGATTTTATTTATATGTATTTAGTAGTGAGCCCGGCGGACCTGGTCCCGCCCTGATAATAAAAAAAACTAGTTATATACCTAAATCGTGAATAATTTTATATACTGGTGGAAACCGCATGAAAATCTGTTCAATAGTTTTTGATTTTATCGCAAATAGACAGACAGACAGAAAGACGTGGCAGAGGACTTTGTTTTATAATATGTAGTGATAAATAAACTTTTACATCAAAGTAAATATTAGTAACTACGAGACGATGCAGAAGTATGGTAATATCTTTCAAATGTTTGTATATATATTTTTGGGACGCTCCATGGTCTAAACAACTCGATGGCTTTTAACATACGCGAGGTCGTTAGATTTGTCTTTTTTGAAAATGGCATAGACTTTATAATATTTAGATAGATAGATAGATTTCGCCTGTGAATAAAAAAAGGGAGAAGTGATGAAATATTCTATGTAATAATAGCGAAATAAATCAACAACTCGTTCATTAATATAAATGTTCATTTTGCGTTATTTTATAATCGATAGTTTTTTGTTTTTCTTTGTTCAAAATAAAAATATACACACTAATTCCAATGTAGCTGTTAAGACCTTGCTTGGTCAATAGCGTAGTCAGTTGGAAAAAAAAAAAAAAAACTATCTAACACTGAAATAATTTTTCAAATCGGACCAGAAGTACCTGAGATTAGCACGTCCAACCAAACAAACACAAAACGTCTTTATTATATTAGTATAGATTAAAAATGACAACATTATCTATTAAATGATTTGATGTTACTACCTTGACGTGAATCTAAAATCCATCTCCGAATTGCATACAAAATAACCGTTAAAATGCAGGAAAAATTTCAGTGCGAAATATTTTCTCTTTTTCGGTTCAGTTCCCGCAGGCGTTTCCGATCGTAGCAGAAATTGTTATATCGATATCCAACCAAAATGAACACCTTTCGAACGGTCTCGTTTATTCCAAAATGTTTCTTCTATTTTTTAACTATAAAATTCTAAACAAGAACAAAATTTACCACGAGAATGATTGTTGAGTAAGCCATAGAATAACTTTTTATTAATATTTTATAGATTTTAATATTTTGATAATTTCTACGCTATAATCCGTAAGAAAATAGTATCCATCCTGGGTAGACTTCGCGATAGTCCCAATAATATAATGAGAACAATGGTAGACATGTACAACAGTTCTTTCATGAAGCACTGGATATCTATTTTGTAATATAATAGTGTAATGTTCATCTTTTCATCCTATTTCATATTCATTTGTATAAAACATATTAATATAGTTGCTTAATTTTATTTTTATTCTTAAATTTACTACCAATTTATGTATTAGTATATAATTTGTTTTTGTGGACCCTTGTTGTCTTATGAATAAATAAATAATAATAATGTATGACATATATACGTTACTAGCGGGCCCGGCAGACGTTGTCCCGCTCTGATTATAAAAAAATCCTTGACAAATTATATATCAAAACGTTCCTCATGAATCAATTTATCCACTGGTGAAAACCGCTTGAAAATCCGTTCAGTAGTTTTTGAGTTTATCGCGAACAGACAGACAGACAGACGTGGTAGGGGACTTTGTTTTATACTATGTAATGATATATGATATACACGTTAAGCCAAGAGAGCAACTGGCTCTCAAATACACCTGTCGGAAGGTACCTATAGATATTTGGGAAAAGAATTACAACTTGAGGGTGACAGCTATCTAACGATTTTTCCTTCATTCATAGCTTCAGTTCAACCGCAAGGAATCAAACCTACGTTAGTAATATAATCAACGCGGAGTCCGAACACGCTAATTATTAATCCATTATCGCGTAATAACTGGTTCAAATTAAAAACATACGTGACCACGATCGAATTGGTACATATAAGTTAGATCTTGTATTAGTTATTTTCTCGTTAGTGTGGTTGTTCACACGGTGACTGCCAACATTGAGATATCTTGTAGTTTGTGAACCTGTCCAGGAGGTTCACTACGAGTTAGCCCGTCCTTTCTATAGTTGCCATATTTGTACAGCTACGAGCAAAGCCGTAATATATCAGTGTAAATATAGAACGATGACGTCGGGAAGGAGAAAAAAAGATCAGGCTAGGTTTACATGAACTTCTGTGTTGCTGTTTCAAATATCTATAGATATTATAAGACTGTAAATTTACTTGTGTCTCTACTTTTTAGATTATTGTGAAAAAAAATACTGAATGTGTTATGGAATAAGTAATAAAATACGTTTCAATCATTTTTTAGTAATGTCGGTCTGTCTGTCTGCCTGTTTATTTGAACACGCATCACTGTCAAAGTACTATGTTGTTGTCAGAAATTGTTGACCCAAATGTTTTGGAATAAATAATAAAATACATTTCAAACATTTTTAGAACTGTCTGTCTGTCTGTTTGTTTGTTAAAGTACTGCATTCACAATAAAACATCATAAAGCATACTCCCGAGTAACATTTAACTTTGGTTTTGTATATTTTTGTTATATACTGGGGCTAATATAATAAAAGACCCTTGTACTTTAAAATATTTATACAGTGATGCGTACAGAATAACGGTCAGATGAGAAGTGAGTGACATATGCCCTTTTTTGTTAGTAACTGTTAAGTTAAGTGCCTTATGTAAATATATGGCAAAATCCAGCGCTTAAAGGATTGCGCTGGAACAGGTTTCATTAAAATCGATTCATTCTATCAAAAGTTATTGTAGTTTTAATGACGACGCGTCTTAAGTACGAGATAAAAGTAAACAAGTAAATGGACTTAATACATTCAGATAGTTTTATAAGTCACTGTTTCCTTTATATTACGAGATAATTCGTACCATATTTTTGTTATAAACCAATTTTAATCAATTTCGTGATTATTAAGTACTAGCGGACCCGGCGGACGTTATCCCACCCTGATATTATAAAACCTTAACAAATTATATACCTAAACCTTCATCATGAATCACTGTATCCACTGGTGAAAACCACATGAAGATCCATTCAGTAGTTTTTGAGTTTATCGCGAACAGACAGACAGACAGACGCGGCAGAGGACTTTGTTTTATACTATGTAATGATTTACTATAATCACCAATGTTAGTAGGTTACATATTATATCATTAAAACAAAATGACTTCCCAAGACAGTTTTTTTAAAAGTCCTGTGGTAGTCAACGTGTTAAACTTACTGACACACATATATGTTTTTAAAATGATGTCCGTATTTCCTTATTCTTGCACTTAATATAATAATATTCGTAGTGTATGGAAATTAACTCCTTGATGGCACAAGAAGCCTTTCGATAAAATTATCGGTTCCAATTACAGCTCCCACGTTGCGCACCACAAAGAGATACAACCTCCTCTCATAAACGTACGTTATTAAGATGCTATCTTAGAATATCTTTGTATTACATTTGTTGCCGAATTTGATGAATTCAAAGCAATATTATGATATGTAGGCTTATTGAAGTAAACTTTACGTTATGTCATGAAAGTAATTGTGAAATAACACAATAATTATTCGTTGGAATAACCATAAACAGTAGCAATATATTAAAGTGTCATTGTATTAAATAGATATAAAGTTGTCACAAGAACTCCGTTTGTGTTTTAATACATCTTAACTGAGATATTCGATGTAGAAAGAAATATTACTATTTCTGAAACAATAATAAGTACATATTACTTAAGTATTATGATAACTAGTTTTTTCCAGCAGCTTTGCTTATTAGAATAATACTTTTATTTAGGTGAAAGGTACCTTAAGTTATTTTCTATGTCCCCGGCAGCGTGTATGCAAAAATGTATGATGAACGGTTGAGTTGTTGAGACGTAAAAGCGTAACAAATATATAATCAATCATTTTGTATTCAATTTGGAATAGTGTTTATACCATTATCAGATTTTTTTATAATAGTACGACAAAATGTTGACACTGTGTCTAATCGTAAGAGTAGTAGGTACAATTTAAGATCAATTACGAGCACTGGAAAGTAGACAACCCGGCGTCATTCGCAGCGTCTTACTAGTTTCACATATGTCTTTATAGGACAATATGAAAGACTTAGACCCAAGACCAAGGAACAAGACAGCTCTACGTACACGTACTCTATTTGCAATTGGAACAATAATTATATACATTTTTATAAATCAATTAAAGGTATTATGAGTTGCAAAATGTCAATATTACATATACACAGGCCCTTCTAGCGCCACGCAAGTGCCATACGGCCAGCCATGCTTACGTAGCATGTTATGACGCGAAAATATAAATTCATCTCATGCCAAAAGTATCTGTCTACGCGCTTAAAGAAGTTTCCACTTAAAAAAGGACTAAAATGTGTGGACCGGAATATGTAAAGATAACATATTTAGCACTGGATTTTTAATTTATTTACTTCGAACGCTATAGATTGGGCTTTAGGAGAATAAAGATAATTGTCAAATACTCTTTCTTTATCAAGTATATGTTTTAAAGTGAAGAAGTCTTTAAAGTTTATAGAGATTTATATGACGCAATGCGTCTCAATGTCCAACCGAAGGCGCCTCGACGTCTGTCTCGATGTCCTTGTGATCTACTTAAGCTACGCACGACGTTTATTTTACTGTTCAAGCGATAATATTTTATCGCGCCACTTCTCTTATTATGAGTAATTATTAATAATAAGATGACTATGTAAAAGAATAACAAATAATTTATGCCTAATTATTTTAGTAATTTTTTTTAGCTGTCATGTATTCATTAGGATCATAATAAACTAAAACGAGTTAACGTTTTTCTCTCGATTGATGTGCTTGTATTTAATTAAGACTTAGATACGACAGAAATAGCGCTGTTCCATCGAACCTTTAGACTCTATCTACGCATTATCAGTCGTGACTAAATAAGCATTTAGATCAAAAATTCTATTGAAGATTCTATTAGGGATGGCGATTCTTCTCAAAAGAATCGATTTTTAAATGGATCTGAATTGTAGTGCGTGGAATCAATTCATGAAAAAATCGAGGCCTAGAGAATCGATTATTCAAAAATCGATCAACATCCCTAGACTCTATTAGCCTTGCTATTGCTCTATCAATTATATAATTTATTTATTTTGTATGTGGAAGAGCCACGCTGAAGCTATTACTGGTTTCAGCATGAATGGGTCGGCTCGCCCGGGGTAGTACCACCCTCTAATAGAAAACCAACGTGAAGTAACAGTGCTTGCATTGTTGCGTTTCGTCCGGTCAGTGAGAGCGCCGGAGGTGGAGTGTAAGGGGTGTTTAATAACATCTAAGACTTGAGACATCCAAGCCAACCTCACCTGCACGTGGTGCACCCTGCTGAATAACGAACGAGGCAATGGCGAAAGCGGAGTGGTAGGGTTTTACAGCCTAACTGGGTCGCAACCACTATGTATATGGCGAAAAAGCCCGTCATAGTGATTCGCTTCTACGGGCCGCGTTTCGGGATCAGCCTGTGCAAATCCAGCTTTTCGCAAGCCGGCATGACAGCGGCGACCGGCGATGGATAGTGTGTCAGTCGGTGGTCGCCATTGTTTTTGGGTTGTACTGTGCTTACCATCAGGCACAGTGCAGTCATTTTGCCATGCTACTATAAAAAAAAGGACCACCTCTCATACCCTTTCCCCTTTCTTTCCTCCTCCTCCCCTCACATACAAGATGGCAACGCGCTTGCGACTCCCCTGGTGTTGCAAGTGTCTATGGACGGCGGTGATCACTTAACTACAGGTGACTAGCTTGTTCGTTTGCCTCCTATGACATAAAAAAAATTAGGTTTAAATGAAACAGTACTTTCAATAGGCAGGTAGCTTAAGTTTATTTACATTAGCATATCAACCGCGGAGCGTGATTCATCGTTCGCGTTGGTCACACGTCACTGAACGTAAAGAGGCTTGTCAGAGATTTGTCAAATTTCACCTGATAAGGCCGGCCGACCGTCGTGACATTATTAACAGATTAGTCTGGGTGTTATGTAATCGTAACAAAGAAGGCTGTGGTCTATCTAATTCAATAAAAAGGATTCTTCAATCGTATATATTTTCTCACAACTTCACGTGCAGACTTAAACATAGTTGGTGTTTATGTGTTATTCCTTCGAAATACTTCGCTATACTTATTTTATTACAATAGGGCCGTCTAAAGAAAGGGCTGGGCTATCTGCCGTTTCCTGTAGTATTCATTTTTATACATATTCTAAATAAGTCAGAGTAATACAGCTTGCATCTAATAGTATTTTTTGGTCACCTAGGAACTTCTGTTCTCAAATTACACATAATCTAAAAACGGTGTAACAACTTCGGCTAACTTTAGCACTTTTCGGCTTATCTAAGATTTGTGTTTTAGTTAGTTTAGTGTTTTTTTTAGATTTTTTTTTGCCTGTTGTTTGTGTCAGATGAGCAGATTTTGGTGAGATTTTTACTATCTGATAGAGTATTATCTGGGTTAAATATCATTATGCTTTCCTATAAGGAGGGAACGCTAATCGTAAATTTTCACAGAGATTATTATATTATTAAAGTTATCAGGAGTAAAGGGAAGGACATAGAGTTTATTTAATATACAATAAAATTGGTTTTCCCGAGGGATAGGTGAAATCGTATATTACCATGAACCAAACCGTGAACAAAACCATGGGCAAAACCATGGGCAAAAGTTAGGTAAAAATTAAAGACAGGTCATTAATAAACCAGATGCGGGACGCTGTTATTATGAAATAAAACTAAGCAAGTTTGCAGATACCGGGTATCTTATATAACTATACCTTATATTCTGCAATGAGATATAACCGTATATTACCTGCGTACACAGTTAGATGTTTTATTTCTCCTGTAAACAAGAACTATTGCGTTATATAGAGATACCGTGACATTCTGTCATAGTAAACAACAATCGAGTCACCAGTTGTCCTCAGAGACAGTATGGTAGGCAGTAAAGATGTTTATTGTAGGACATT
This sequence comes from Antheraea pernyi, assembly GCA_015888305.1. Taxonomy (NCBI): domain Eukaryota; kingdom Metazoa; phylum Arthropoda; class Insecta; order Lepidoptera; family Saturniidae; genus Antheraea; species Antheraea pernyi. Next base: position 139,853 of record MU159482.1, on the reverse strand, counting down.
TTGGATATATTACATTGATCCGGGAGCATTGTTCTTTAAGAAAGTCTAGTTTTAAGAATTTAGTATCTTAACTTAACTTTCGCTATTTATTCTTAGTCATTTTTTTATTGGTGCACGGCGAAAAGATTGCACTGTGCCCGATGGTAAGCACAGTACAATCCAAAAACAATGGCGACCACCGAGTGACACAATATCCATCGCCGGTCGCCGCTGTCATGCCGGCCTGCGAAAAGCTGGATATGCACAGGCTGATCCCGAAACGCGACCCGTAGAAGCGAATCACTATGACGGGCTTTTTCGTCATATACATAGTGGTTTGCGACCCAGTCAGGCTGTAAAACCCTACCACCCTGCTTTCGCTATTGCCTCATTCGTTATTCAGCAGAGTGCACCACGTGCAGGTGAGGTTGGATGTCTAAAGTCTTAGATGTTATTCGACACCCCTTACACCCCAAAAGGTACATTATTACTTAAATGAAAGTTGTTTTTTGGAAATTATCCTGTCTGATTAAATCTCCTACAATAATAACAAACGAATTGTACTTATATGGTTTTAATAAAAAAAAAAGAAAAAAAAGATAAACTTAATCGAGTTTGTTCTCTCTTCTTCGAGATGACTAAGAAGTCTTCCGAATCAATGGTAGTGGTTTTAACGTTTATGTCTTCTCGGGGTATAAATTGAATAAAGAACTTATGATTGATTTTGATATTAATACTTCAAATTGCTTTCTCATATTACCTATTTATTTGCTCTTATTATCTAAATCTATTGATTTTATTATAAGAATTATTTCACAGATAAACAATTATATACAGGGTGGAGCTAATAGATGTTTATAGTTTTTTTAGCGTCTTTGTTTGCGTAAATGTAGAAAAATGTAATTTTTCATAATTGGGAAACAATACTGTTTTCCTGGATGAAAGGTACCGTCTGCCATTTTCTGTGCCTCTGGTAATATATATCTAAAATTTAATAATGATCGTTGGAGTAGTTACGGCCTGATAGAGTAAAAATAAACTAACATCCGCATTTATGTTTTTGTTTGGGCTAGCTGATTGATTTTGTCTGCGTTGTTTATTATCTTAATTGTTTATATTATGTCTCAAAGGGATTAGGCAGTTTTTTCGACAAAAACTCCCAGCCAGCTTGGCTTTTTCCGACACTTTCAACATTTATCGTTATATTTGAACCGATTTACAAATAATTTGACATGTTATATACCTATATTTTACTCGTGAATCACTCTATCTATTAAACCGTATGAAAATCCACTCAGTAGTTTTTCAGTTTATCATGAACAGACAGAGAGACAGACGCGGCGGAGGACTTTGTTTTATAATATATAGTGATTACGGAACCGCTGATGGATATTGGAGTTTAATATTGTAAGTGACCAAGCATATGCTTCTTTTCAGATATCTATCATCATGAGTAGTTCCCGTTGTATGGCGATACTTGCCGCTATATGTCTACTGGTCGGCGCAACTGCAATGCCGGTTCGACGATCACCAGACCTGGAAGCACGGCGCAGAAGTGCCATTGATCGGAGCATGATAAGGCAAGTATTTATACGAAACAATCAAATAAAGTACCCAAATTTTATTAATAGCAATAACTACGGAAACATAACACACTAGTAAATTATTTTTATACTCGCTTCTCTAGCAACAACTTTCAAGTTTTGAAAATGTATCGTAAGTTGTCCTTTGGAAGCTATTACTTCTTCCACTCTTACCGTTTTCCATATCGTGATTTAACATCTTGCCTGATTGTAGTAAATATTTACATTATAAAAAAGTGGCAGCGAAGAAGGTGGTAGAGGTACGCTGAAGCTATTACCGGTTTCAGTATGAATGGGTCGGCTCGCCCGGGGTACTCTCACCCTCTCATAGAAAACCGACGTGAAGTAATAGGTGCTTGCATTGTTGCGTTTCGTTCGGTCAGTGAGAGCGCCCGAGGCCCACCTCCCCTCCTCTCTCCCCTCCCCTCTCCTACACCTAGGTTCAAGTATCTTCTCAACGTTTTCCTTCACCATCAGCCGATAGTGTTACCAGTGTAAATGTACGGCAATTTCGAAAAAATCGTTCCTATACGACAGGGTTAGCAATCTCTGTAATTCACATGATTATTTTGATAATAAAATTGCAATGTGACCGCATTGTTTTTCCACGAATGGTCAGTCATCACAACTAATTATATATTTTCTTTTAGATTTGGAAGGTCATACCCACCTGAACCCTCAGCCGCTGACCTCCGAGAGATATTCCAACGTCCATCGCGCCGTGGCAACAGCTTTTTGCGCTTCGGTAGATCCGAACCACTTTCCCTTTCCGCCGATGAACTCCTGCAACTCATCAGAACCTATGACGAAGACTACGAGGTCCCAGTTTCGAAAAAATCACCCAGTTTCATACGTTTCGGGCGGAGCCCCAGCTTCATCAGATTCGGAAGGTCTGGAGAGGAAGAGAAGATTGGAAGCGAGCAGAATACTGAAACTGGTGGAACTTACCCTCAGAGGAAGCTCAGGGCACGTAACCATTTCATAAGACTCGGCCGAGATAGCGAGCTAATTAATAATGATTTGGATTTGGAGGAAGAAAATGACAGCAGAAGGGAACTAGCCACGGAAATGTGTCACGACTGCGCGTAATGTGATTGTTTTAACCGGAATTTATTTAGGGCTGTCACAAGAGATTATTCGGTAAATCAATTAGGATATATTATGTTAAAAAGGGACAACGGTATATCTTTAGACAGTTCTTCTCTCATCTCGTTTTGAAAATGGCAAATGATTACTTTCTAAGACTAAATAAATGGTATATCTATGTTGAAGTGTATATTTACAGTATTATTTTTAATAGATGTTTGGCTATTTAATTCAATATACTATTAAAACACGTGCGGTGTTATTACAAAAAAGTTAAATACCTTTTGCATACTTGCTTTAAAAAGGTTTCGTATTCAATGCACCGCGCTCGCCCAAGGCAAGTTTGCGTTATCCTTTTTCGCAAGTCTAACCTGACGTAACCAAAGCGAGACAAAAGAGCAAGATGGCGAACATGCAGCGACCGCGGTGAATTTAATTCGAAACCTTTTTAAAGCAAGTACTCAATACGTATTTAACTTTTTTGTAAGAACTCCGTGATGTTTAACATGATATATTTAATGTGTGAATAATTTATAAATATAAAATACTCATTTCATACGTAATTTCGAGGCAATAAATTTCTCTACTCAATTTTAGTATACAAAATGCCAAAAGGTACTCATAATTTGATTATGTATCAGTATTATATTACAAAAGTATACCCCGAAATGTCTTTTCTTAAGTATATTTCTAAGATATATTGAAAGTGTGAGCATCTGAAAGCATAAGGCTGGGTATTGTATTACTAACTTTGAGATGCATTCACTTGGAACTAATGTTTTACTATCCAATAAATTATTAATGTAATATTGTATTATTAATTAAATACATGTCTGTATAAATATATACGTATAATAAATTGCTGAGTAAAATTATCCATTAATTATGAATAAAAAATGATAAAATCTGTCTGTTTCTAACATTAATTTGAAAATAAAAATGATGTTGAAAACTTTAATAATTGCTTTATTCATTTTAATTATATTATCCTCATTACCTTTACGTTGATTAAATAGATAATCGACTGACTTAAGAGTATAACAAAAAGCAAAACAAACAATCCAATTTTGGTAGAATTATCTACATTGATTGACCAATGATTATTTTCTTTTATCCATACTTTTTTCGTAGTACTAAGACATGTGAATCCGTGGAATATCACTACATAAAACAAAACCGTCTGCTACGTCTGTCTGTCTATTCGCGATAAACTCAAAAACTACTAAACGGATTTCATACGGTATTTATCATTAGGTAAAGTGTTTCATGAGGAAAGTTAAGTTATATAATTTGTCAAGTTTTTTTTAATTATCGGTACAACGTCCGCCAGGCCCGTTAGTCTATACTTCTATACGAATGTTATAAAGAGGTAAAGATTATGAATTTGTGAGTTTGTGACGTTGTAGGGAGTAATCTCTGGTCCAATTTGAAAAATTCTTTCAGTGTCATATAGCTCATTTATCGTGGAAGGTTATAAGCTATATCATCACGCTAAGACTTATAGGAGCGGAGCACCAATGAAGAGTGTTTCAAAATCGAGTTTGTTCTCGTCGCTTCCCGCTTGAGAGCTTCCGCTGCGTGTTAACGTTAGCCCAAGTAACTATTCTACGCGGCCGAAGTCGCGGGCAGATGCTAGTTGTTAATAATTGTCTTGCAATTCAGATTATCCCCTCTAATATTATAAACGCGAATGTGAATTGTTTGTTTATTATGCCTTAACGAGCAAAAACTAGTGAGATATAAATGAATTTAAATTTCGATGATTTAAATCGAATGAAAATTTAAATAATCAAAATGACAAAAAATAAATGTAATAAAAAAAAAACAAAAATGTGTTGGTTACTTTTCCTAGTAGAAGTAAATATTTATAATTATGTTCATTATAAATTAATTATGAAAAGTGAAATGTGAGAGTGGCTCTAATTATTCCCTTCAAAAGCTAATATCACATGATCTATATATATTTTTATTTACGTAATAAACGGATGTACTATGAATGTTTTCTGGCTATATACGAGTAATATCGATTATTACTGCTAATTGGTAATTTACGCTATCCTATATCTTAAAAGGCGTAAGATAACTGATACCAGATATGGTTCGAACAGCTGCGGACCAAAGATTGAAACGGTACATATTTGTCAAAGCCAAGGAGAGAGAGTTTATTATTTATTTAATAAAATCAAAATATCCTTTCTTCAATTTAGGCCCTGAGAAGGTGCTTATGAACGTCAAAGCTACCACCGGTTCGGAAAACAACCCAGTTTTCGAGAAGAACCGGCAAGAAACTCGATCTGGTTTATCTTTCCATGTTATATATTTTTACAAAACATAGTTACATTTGTTATTAGTGGATGCACAGAGACGGGCGTCATTTCCAGAGGTCACAATCGTTCACATGTTGATTGATCCACCCTATAATAGATATTAAAGAACCCTTTAGATATTAAACCCGCTTGACATGGTTCTTGAACTCACTATCCGGCAAATCGGTAATGTGTTTTGGAACTTTGTTATAAAACCTAACACTATTACCTAAAAACTGTTTTTGGACTTAGTGAGCCCGAAGCATGCAATGACCAATTTGTTGCTGTTTCTAGTATTTAAATTATGCTAGTCTTTTACTAGATCCAACATATCTAAGTTTTTTCGGAGATACACTAAATAAGAACTTCACAGCACAATCATGATATTTAAAAAAAATGAATATAATTACATAGTACCGATTATGACGTAATGAGTTTTACGTTTCGTATAATGAGTGATTACGTGTATGAGTTTATTTACAACTAGCTGACCTGTGCAACTTCGTCTGCATCAAGTCGATTGTCACCGGTTTCATTTGTATTTTTAAACGCGAAAAATTTTAATAAACCTAAAACTCGGTTGCATCCACACCTACCGTTTCCCATTGTAAATCCAAACTATCAAGGGACTCCCTCAAACATATACCCAGATAGTATCTGAGAAATCTTTTAAAATAAGCCTACAACCCGTTCGTAACATCATCGACCACCCGGTCAATTCAAATAAATGCTAACCTACGTATATTGGCGGTAATGTAAAAAAAGCTTGAGAGGTCTATGGAGCTCCAGTTGGAGTTCCTTTCCCTTTTTTGTAGGCGTTTACTATACAGTCAGTATAGTTTACATTATAAAATATCAAGTCGATAGAGTTACATTGTAATTTAAACGATAAAATATATTCATAAAATAAATAATGATAAATTAAACACTGAATGACATCATAACTATTTTCAACTTGTATTAAAACTTTTTCACATTCCATTGTATTAAAGAAAAATATAAATATTAAAAAGATATGAGCAAGATGCGTCAACTGTCACTTGCCTGTGACTATTTGTCGAAGAGCTAGGCAACGGATAAGACAGAGAATTTCAATAAGTCAGTTTTTTATATATCTTTATGTTCTTCCACATATCGTGCGGGCTACCTGGCTGCCGGTAAACGTTGTGTTTATTCATGCATATCGCACCTATACAGGCATAAATATTGAACTTTATATAATTTTAGAATGTTTTGTTTTTCACTAACTTTGAAACGCTACTAAAACATGAAGTTATTATTGCCAGACATTTTTGTTATTAACAATAATGTGCCCGATGCTACTTTATGTAAATAAAAAAGTATGTTCAAACCATTTTAAGATAACTGTAATTTTATTGAAGTTATACTTCATTTGGCGCGTTACGACAAAATGATGAAAGTAAATTTTTACAATGCGCGCCCATGCCGTCACGAAAAACAGACACCCTGAAGTTAGCTATAGTCATCATTTTGTTTCTTTGTATTTGTTGTTTGTATTTCTTTGTATTAAAACTTTCAACGTATTAAATACCTTTTTTCTATTGTTAGTGTCGTTTTTTCTACAAACGTAGAATAAGGCAAAAGATAACATTTTTGAAAAGATTTTTATCTTGTTACGCCACAGAAGTATAACTTCTAACGCGTGTACATAAGTACACACACACTTTTTTTTAATATTATTTAATTTCGACATTAAAGAGGATAAATTAAAATAATATCTTTTTTTATGTCATAAGAGGCAAACGGACAGGTGGGTTAAGTGATCACCATCGTCCATAGACACTCACAACATCAGCGGAGTCGCAAGTGCGATGCCAGCTTATGTTGGCGGGGGTGGAAGAGAAGCGGAAGGGGAGAGAAGGGGAAGAGGGATGGGCCTTGCCTTCGGTGCTCTCACTGGCTGAACGAAACGCAGCAATGCAAGCATTGTTACTTCACGTCGGTTTTCTGTGAGAGGGTGGTACTACCCCGGGCGAGCCGACCCTTTCATCTTGAAACCTGTAGTAGCTTCAGCGTGGCTCTACCACTTACCAAAACCTGTGTATAGAATAACTTAACTATAGCTATAGCTTAGCGTAACACTGGGTGCATAATAAAGATTGCCATAATTGTGCCTGTTATAGACGCATGTATTCAAGATGGCGTCAGTCCCAAGTCATATGTCTACGTTAATCGTTGTTTTTCATTGTTTACGGTGAAATCTCAATATCATAATGGTTAATACAAAGAAATATGTTCTTTGCAACGGAAAAAATAAAATAGTTTGAAATGTTTTTTTTTTGTTTATAAAGAATATCATCGGGCACATTATTATCAATAACAAAATTGTCTGACAGTGATAAATTCATGTTTTTAATAGCGTTTAAAAGTTACGGAAAAAAAATGTTCCTAAAATTATTCATAAAACAAAATTTTGACAATACGCATTAAAAAAACACAACGTTAACGGGCTACCAGGTATCCTGAATCCTGTTTTGGAAGGGCATAATATATCTTCATATTAAAGAACAGCTTTTCTAAATTTCTCGTTCTTACAACATTGCTGTTGCTTGTACTAAGGTATCGCAAAAAAGTCTATTTATATTATGTAATTTCTTTTCTTTCGTTATCCTGGAGAACCTCTTGCGTTTTATGGGACAAAAAGTATCCTAAATGTAGCCTTGAAATATTATTTATGTACACAGTAGTGTCAAGTTTCGTTAAAATTGGTTCAGGACTTTCAGCTTGATGCGTGTTCACAGGGACATAAAGACAGACAGACAAAAATTGTAAAAAGATTATTTTTGGCTTATATATCGATAACGAAGTCTACCCCGATTATAATTATTTATTTTAATATTTAATGTACAGGTTTAGCCTTGCTACAGTTTTATTATAGTATAGATAGTTATTGTATAATAATTATGTGTCTGTATGCGTGTGTGTGTGGTTATTGTTTGTAAGTTTTTATTTTATTTTTCCTGTATGACACCTGATTTTAATTTTGTGCGAACCGACTTAAGAAACTGGTTCTGACTTAGGTGAAAAATACCAATGTCATTGAAATATTTATTGGACTCTGTATTGCATAAATGGTGTAATTTTTAGCATAAGTATGCTTTACGGCAGGAATTGTGAAGAAAGTGGAGTTTCTGATGCGTATGCAAACAAACAGACACACAGATAAACGAACATTTCGAATAATCGATAAATAAAAAATTAAAAAAAATCGATATGTATTTTATTACTTATTACCTGCAACATTTTCTTTACAATTTACGTTTACGTACATTGCATGTTACCCTAGTTATTATGTGCGCATCAGCACAATTGAAATAAAATTATATTTATTGAATAATTGAATTGTTAGTCGCATTCAAGCACTCACGTAGGTTGCATAACAACATCCTTGTAACAGATTAAGTAAACTAACTGCAACCTAACCAACAACTTTATTCCCACAAACGGGCATCCAAGAACATATGTAAGCCTAGGACTTGCTCCTCACCCCTACATACACCACTCTTAATATGTGTATAGAAGAAGATACATATATTTTCAAATACTTTATAGGTTCCGTATTTCACCGCAATCTCACCTGATGTTAAATGACGAATCATTAAAGAGTAGGTAAGTTTCAGGAATTCGATATCTTAACTCTGCCATCCCAATACATTTTTGATCAGATGGAATTGTGAACAAAGGTTGTGAACAGAAGAATAGAAATGCAGCTTTTGTATTACAGGCAAACATTTTAATTTTAAAAAATCAACAAAAACCAACGTAATATTCCCAGGCAGTCTACCCATTCAAATACTGATACCGCCGGACGTTGCTTGATTTCGGTGATTGGCCGAGAATCGGTGTTTTCAACACTCTACCTGACACAGTGTTTACATCCACCACTTTTCGTCACACAAAATGGTTACTGATCAGAATTTCAAAACCCTGCCATAAGAAGTTCCCCTTCAAAAACATTTGGCATGCGATAAAGCCTATTAGCAAAAAAAAAGAGGGCGTGTAACCGTCACACGCGAACGAAGTAAAACTTCTTTGGCTAAGAGATGACGATTAAGTTAAGAATAAATATATCATATGAGAATTTAAAAAGGCATTTATTGATGATGTAACACTAGTAATATATACATTTATTATCGTCGACCACTATACATTTTAAAACAATAATTTAATTTCTATCATACCTTACATTTAAATTTAATTCGTTATTTGTCATAGTAATCTGTTCGTACTTTTTTTTATTTTATAATAAATAGTTGCTAATAATATTTTCTGTGTTTATTTGAGTTCCGAATTAGCTGATAGATGGCAATACAGATAATGATACTTTGATTTCATTTGTTACTTACATTGAAACCAGATGGCAACATGGTCGCGCGCCTATATATAAATAATTAATGGTGGTAAATTTTAATGGTGGTAGAGCCACGCTGAAACTATTATTGGCTTCAGCATGAATGGGTCGGCTCGTCCGGGGGAGTACCACCCTCTCATAGAAAACCGACGTAAAGTAACAGTGTTTGCATTGTTGCGTTTCGTTCGGTCAGTGAGAGCGCCGGAGACCCATCTCCCCTCCCCTCTCCTCTCTCCTCTCCCTTTCCCTCCTCTAACCCTTCCCTCTACGAGATGGCAACGCACTTGCGACTCCTCCGGTGTTGTTAGTGTCCATGGACGGTGGTGATCACTTAACAGCAGGTGACCCACCTGTTCGTTTGCCAATTATGACATAAAAAAAAATCTATTGTATGATTCTTATTATCATTCAATTTAATTTTTTTTTTCAAAATTTTGTTTGATTTGTTTATAAAAATATTTAAACACCGTATGGTATAAAAACGTATTGCCATATTGCCGTAACGGACCTCCGTTGCATTGTCGTCCAGTTACCTCCTATTTTTAATTAAATAATTAATTTATTGATATCACTCCGTAACCTATTTTACTTTCTCTCTCTATTTAGTTTATGTGATATATTATAATCCCAAACGTTCTCTCTGGAATCAACCACCAACACAAACGCTCTGTATGAATTTTTATAATCGAAACACTAATAATATTAACTACCTTAGACTAAAGATTTTGCAATGAATATAAGTGATATGAAAACAATCGAGTGAATTTTGTGGTGGAGTGAAGTACCGTGAACTAGCATACTGACGCTTGCAAGAACCTGGTAAGTTCCATTTTATCCAACTATTTTCAAAATCCTTTAGACATTTCCAGTTCACATCAATATAATATTCAAAATGTCTAGTTTGACTTTGAAGTACTAAAAAAGGTTAACTTTCTAAGAAAAAAGGAGCAATACGAATAAACACGATTTAGCTTCATATAACAACCGTTTAACTGTCATCGTTGCTAGAAACCGGGCGTTACGACTCTCTTATCCGGTTTAATTGGTCATTTCGTAGAATAAAGATCGGCTTACATTGCTCTTAACCGGTTTATAACCTGGTACGCTGTATATCGGATATCTAACCGGGTTTTATAAAGGTTTACGCAAATATTATATGAAGGTGAAATTACAAAGCAAAATATGTTTTTAAAATATTCTATTAATTATTTTTAATATAAAACATTATTAAAATGTTAAAAATAGAGAACCCTTAATGTTTAAAAAATACTTTGGTTCGGGTAATATTTTCTTTGTAGTGGGTATATAGCACACATAAAGGAGTATATGGATATTCGGGTGTAAGGGGTGTCGAATAACATCATAAGACCTGAGACACTCAAGCCAACCTCACTTGCACGTGGTGCACCCTGCTGAATAGCGAACGAGGCAATGGCGAAAGCGGGGTGGTAGGGTTCTACAGCTGGACTGGGTCGTAACCACCATGTATATGGCGAAATAGCCCGTCATAGTGATTCGCTTCTGCGGGTCACGTTTCGGGATCAGCCTGTGCATATCCAGCTATTTGCAGGCTGGCATAACAACGGCGACCAGCGATGGATAGTGTGTCACTCGGTGGTTGCCATTGTTTTTAGACTGTACTGTGCTTACCATCAGGCATAGTGTAGTCACTTTGCCATGCTACTATAAAAAAAAAAGAACGGAATATAATAAGTTGCGTCTAATGTAACAAATTGGACATACCATAATTCAGGTTCCCTAAGACCATGAACAGTTTCTTTAGGTAATGCCCGGTCCTGCGGGCGTGGAAGGAGAGGGAGTGGGGCTCCCTGACGTTTAGGCTGGTGCAGGTACTCACCGGACACGGTTGTTTCGGGTGGTACCTGCACCGGATCGCACGCAGGGAGCCGACCGCCGCCTGCCACGAGTGCGGCGCAGCCGAAGATACCGCGCAGCACACTCTGTCTGAGTGTGCTGCGTGGGGGGAGCAGCGCCGCATCCTGGCGGCGGCCGTGGGAACGGACTTATCGCTGCCGAGCGTGGTTTCGGCCATGCTCGGCAGCGAACAGGCTTGGCGAGCGATGGCCTCCTTCTGCGAGGAGGTCATCTCGCAGAAGGAGGAGGCGGAGAGGGCCCGCGAGGCAGACCCTCAAAGTGGCCGTCTCCGCCAAAGGAGGACAGGCAGGAGGAGAAGGCGCTTCGCCCAACTCCTCCTGCCACCGTAGCCGGACCTGAGGGGATGGGCCGGGGGGCCCATCTCCTCATTGCACAGGTCCGGCGGACGAGGGGGGGCAGCCGGTGTGTACCCGGTCTGTCCCTCTATAGGTAGGAGCCCGGCGGTCACCTTCCGCCGGGCGGACCGTGGGGGCGGCTCTACAAGGTTGATTAGCTTGTTCGATCCCTTGCCGCCCCCACAAAACGGTCTGTCGGTACACCGTGGGGTTTTAGTCCGTGCGACTCGGACATAACCCACCCTCTCCCCCGGGAGGGTGGCGTATCCATAAGGGATTTCCCCACGTTAAAAAAAAAAAAAAAGGTAATACTGTTAGGTATTATAACAAAGTCATAAAACACATTACTTTTTTTTTACCGGATATTGAGTTCAAGACCCATGTCAAGAGGGTTTTAACGCCTAAAGGCTATTATAGGGTGGATTAATATGTGAACGATTGTGACGTCTGGAAATGACACCTCTCTCTCTGCATCTTCTAAACATTAACGTAACTATTTATGTCTTGTAAAAATATATGACATGAAGAGATAAAGCAAATCGAGTTTCTTGCCGATTCTTCTCGACCCAGTCAGAGTTATTTTCCGAACCGGTGGTAGCTTTGAGGGATCAGGGCCTAAATTGAATAAAGTATATTTAGATTTGATTTGAATGTCTGAATAGATCCAATAAAAAATTTGGTCACGTTTTGGCGTTTTAAGAATTCATTAATACACAACATTTTAATTATTGTTCTGCTACGTGAAGGCTTATTTGATCTTTGATATTCTTTGATGCATTTTATTTAAACTAATACCGGCTCTGGCGTCAAAGGGCCTGTCTTTGAATACTCTACTTGATATATAATAATAGCTATAAAGTGTTATATCGAGAAAATTAAAAAAAAAATACAGTTTAATTACATGCTGTCGGATTCCCATAATTAAAGACACTGCAAATTGCGCTACTATTGAGTGCGTGCGTCAAGATGCGCTTATTAGTCGTTATTTAAAATAAAAGTACATTTAATATCATTAAATATTGAAAGACGATTCTTTATTTATAAGTAGCGGGCCCGGCAGACGTTGTCACGCCCTGATTATGGAAAAATCCTTTATAAATTATATACTAAAACGTTACTCATGAATTACGTTATCCACTGGTGAAGACTGTATGAAGATCCGTTCGGTAGTTTTTGAGTTTATCGCGAACAGACAGACAGACGCGGCAGGGGACTTTGTTTTATACTATATAAGATAAGATAATGATGAAACTAACAACATGATCTTCTGATTTATATAACTTGGTACAATTACGTTACAATCTTATCGTATCGTAAATGAAAACCAATAAGAATTTATAGTGAGTACAATAATATACATTTCAAAAAGGTTGGAATCATTTATTAAATTTAACTTCACGCCGCCCACAATAATTTCCACAATATCTTATGTATAAGAAATTAAACTAAAGATATAAATATCAAGCTTCATCGTTGACAATAATTCATAGCTATTTATGTTTTATCACGTATTTACTTAATGAACGACCTCTGTTGAATGAAATATTAATTAATTAATTAAAATAATTTTCTCTATAGACCTATGAACGCGAGCACTTGAGCGTCCCTTTTGAGTGTTTGGACAATTCCGACAAATTTTGCATTATTATCACTGTTCTACTATTTTCGTATATTATTAGAAACTAACTATATATTAATTTTTAAAAAAGGCTATTTTTTTCATTTTAATAATTGTAATTTAGTTTTTTTTTTAAATTATTAAACATGTTCAGAATTTTATAGCAAATGGATATTCTAATTCTAACGTACATGATACTAGCTGTTTCTTGCTTGCTTTATTGGACTTTAATAAAATGAAAAAGGGTCAGTGGACTACAAAAATATCTAGCATAGAATCATCAACGTAAAATACTGCGTCGAATGGTCACAATTGTGTATACCGGCACGTTCATTTTGACGTGATTTAGCCTCAAAAGAGCTGTATTTTCATTATTATCTTATATATAAAATTCTCGTGTCACAATGCTAGTAACCATACTCCTCTGAAACGGTTTGACCGATTTTTATGAAATTTTATATGCATATTCCGTAGGTCTGAGAATCGGCTACTATCTATTTTTCATACCCCTAAGTGATAAGGGTTGTCCACCCCTAACATTTTTTTTTTGGACATTTTTTTTTATTTTATTTTGTTATAATGAGGCATTAAATAATACATACAACATTAAATTTTCACCCTTCTAACACCAACCCCTATTTTTTAATAGTCATTTTAGTAATTAATCGAGTTTCTTGCCGGTTCTTCTCGAAAACTGAGCTGTTTTCCGAACCGGTAGTAGCTTTGACGTTCATAAGCTCCTTCTCAGGGCCTAAATTGAATAAAGGATTTTTCGATTTTAACTTTGAATCATTTTTCACCCCACTCGATAACTGATCAATAGAAGCATATAAAGCCCAGGTACCTACATTATAACTGAGCTACGGTTACATGATATGTCTGTGCATAATTATCAACTACATACATTTGTGTAAACGAAACTATCACTTATATGTTGATACATTTATTTCATTGTATAAAAAAATGTTTTCTAAACAAAGGTGACAAGATTTATTTATTTATCTTTACTATAATAAAACTGTAACAAAGCCAAATCTGTACATTAAATATTTTTTGAAA
>MU159482.1:46607-124788 GCA_015888305.1 Antheraea pernyi | reverse complement strand
AAAGAGGAAGAGGAGCGGAGGTGGGCTTCCGGCGCTCTCACTGACCGAACGAAACGCAACAATGCAAGCACTGTTACTTCACGTCGATTTTCTGTATGAGGGTGGTACTACCCCGGGCGAGCCGATCCATTCATGCTGTAACCAGTAATAGCTTCAGTGTGGCTCTACCACGTACAAAAAGTTGACTATTAAGTAAATAACTGACTGAAAGATTAAATGTGTACTTATTTATGTCTAAATTACGGCTATCCCAACATGGTTTGAAATTATTTTTATTTTTATTTAGGAATAATAGCATTAGGCACATTATTTTCAATAACAAAAATGTGACAAAAAACATGCTAAAATTACTTAAAAATCAATATTTTTGTGTGTAAAGGTGCGGACCACTCAGTGGTCGCCATTGTTTTTGGATTGTACTATGCTTACCATTAGGCATAGTGCAGTCACTTTGCCGTGCTACTATAAAAAAAAAAAAATGAGAAGCCGGGACGAGCAGCTATATACTAGTAATTACGTTTATTATTACTTTAACATTTTTGCTTCACGATACGAGTAGTTAAATTTTGATAATTCATTCAAAAAAGACTATACATAATAAACAGAATGCAGAGTTGGACAACAATATGTGATTAATCATTTCACATTCTCTAACGAGACGCATTGGTCGATCATTGTGCACTGTGAGGGAAACTTTGTCTGTGACTATAAACGTACGGTGTAACTGATAGCGAGTCAGATCGTTTAATATTTATAAATCATGACCTTATTTTATAAAAAGAAAATATTATTCAAATCTGGTGCTAAGTTGTGGTAATTGTCTACATGGATTAAAATTACCATAAACCAGTTGTAAGCCCTATTATAGTAGCACGCTTAAACATGTCGCGTTACGGAATTAACTGGTAACCAGCATCGGAGTGGGACTCTTTGGATCGTTTTTGAAATGTACTTTTTTAACCATCAAACATAGAACTCCAAAGTTAGTTTTAAAATTACAATGATATGTGTATAACAAACAAGCAAGAGCACTAGTAAATTTTTTACTAATTTTGTTGCATGTAAGTCGTCTGCTTGAATTTATGTATCGTCAATTGATAAGACCAAATTGGCATTAGGATATAGAAATAGTTTTCAGAAGATAAATTATACGATACTTACATTATATTCTCCTAACTACCCGTTAACACTTCCCACAAATCCTCCATTCATACTCATCATCATCAGCCTGTAGGAGACCCACTGCAGGGCCATAAGCCTCTTTCCGAAGGAAGGTATGGGCGTAATCATCTCGCCAGCCCACGACGTATTGGCGATTTCAAACTGAGAAATCCACAGTTCTATATTTTTCCCACAAACAGTAGTACTACAAGAACATTTCTCAGGTTCAGGTTTCCTCACGATGTTTTCCTTCACCGTCAGCCCATAGTGTTACCAATTTAAATTAGTAAATGCACGCGAATTCCGAAAAAATCGTTGGTACATGCCGGGGTTCGAACCAGCGGACATCGAAATAACATTCCACCGGTCAAACCACGACTTCACACTACAACTATGTAATTAAATCAAATGGCAACTGAACAATTGAACATCAATCTGTTAATATTTTTAATGACACCTACCGTCTATCTTCTTCTATTTTCTTTTTGGCAACCAGTCTTCTAGTAGACTATTACTGCCATTGTCAAGTGACAGGTTTCTTGATATAGTTATAATGAACTAACAAGATGGTGGCCATCTTGTTAGAACATGCCTTGGAGTTTTTGTGGCATCTCAGAATTCATGGTCCGTGATATTATTTTCCATTCACTTCACTTATGCACAAT
The DNA here is from genome assembly GCA_015888305.1 of Antheraea pernyi. Lineage (NCBI taxonomy): Eukaryota > Metazoa > Arthropoda > Insecta > Lepidoptera > Saturniidae > Antheraea > Antheraea pernyi. The sequence continues at coordinate 122,962 of MU159482.1, read as the reverse complement.
AAACAAACTATATTACATAAAACACCACCAATTTTACACAATATAGAGTCAAGTAACGCAAGATTACGAATAAAATATAAAATCCACTACATGACAGACCAAAATCCCGCCAAAAACTGCCTACCGCATATCTTCTACTGTACTTACTTTTTATTTAAATGTTTTTAACCCAATTTTTTCACTTTTTAGTACAACTTTTCAAATATTTTTATTCAGACTCTATCCTCACTAATCTGAAAAAAGGATTACCCAAATAGGTACCTGTTCAAAAGTTATACGCTTATATGTACATATTTGGCAATTATTTTTTATTCCTATAGATTATAATATAAGGTATACAACATATACATAAAAAAGTTTTATACAATTGGGTTAAACTGTATTCCACCTCGCTGCGACTGGGACCGCGCCTCGCTGTGATTATACGAATGAATGTCGGACATTTTCGAGAGCTGGTTTAGTTTGTGTTTTTGTTACGCGGATACTGGTAGCTATTAGCATTGCGTCATTAATTTCCTGAAGCATGCGTAAATAATCGGTTAAATCCGAACCAACGATATAAAATAAATCATAATAAAGGTCTTGTGTATCTTTTGCAGATGATTTAAGCAGCGCTTTATCTGGGAAAGAAACCATCGATCGCATTCGTGACTAATATGCATATCCTCAGGTGGTTGGGGCTGCTTATGGCATCTCCTATGTTTTTCCTTTATCAGGTGAACCCAAGTGACGTTGTGCTATAATTACTGCCTTTATGAATTAGGCGATACCATTTACCATAGTTCAGTTCTTCTGAGTAGCTACTTGCCTTACTCTTATTATTATAGACATTTTTACTATCCACCTGATTATATGGTATCACGATAAGTCGTCTTGTCATCTGATGCCATATTCGTTTTAGGATGGTATTTCGCCAAAGAGCATTGTGCCTCAAAGCAGTTGGGATACTTCGATAGATGCTTGACTTTTTCAAACTACAGCTAAAGGCGAGTATAGGAAAATATACTAATGTTGAAATATTCTATTGTTACATTTAATACTATGTACTACACTATCAATGCCAGAGGCTTCATTTGCGGTAATGCAGACTTGATCTATGCCTCGCTAACAGTACTTTTTATAGTTGAAAAGTACCTTTATATCCTTATATATTATTTTTATCTTATTTCTTATAAATATTCTATTCTATAGCCCTGACAACATATACGCAAATTGTCATGATAACTGGTTGAGTAGCTGAGGCGTAAATATATAAGAAATCAAAAATACTTTATTCGCTTATGAACGTTAAAACTACCACCGGTTTGGAAAACAACCCAGTCATCGAGAAGAACCGACAAGAAACTCGATCGGGTACACCTTTTTAACATATATATTTCGAATACATTATACGTTACAATACCGTTATTAGGGGATGCACAGAGAGGAGTCAATTCCAGACATCACCATCGTTCACATATTGATCCACTATATAATAGCCTTTCGACACTAAAACCTGCTTGGCATTGCGCTTAAATTTACAGTCCGGCAAAGCGGTAATATGTTTTGGGACTTTATTGTAAAACCTAACACTGTTACCTAAGAAACTATTACTGGTTTTGCTAAGTCTGAAACATGGGACAACACACATCAAGTATTATATATAACAAATACAAACATCTAATATAAAAAATCTCATGTCACGGTGTTTGCGTTTGAAATCCTCCGAAATGGCTCTACCGATATTTATAAAATTTTTAATGTTTATTTAGTAGGTATATGGTATTTTGTAAGTGTTGAGTATAATGGTGGACGGATATATGAGTAGAGGAAGACCGAAAAAGGCATGGATGGACTGTGTGAAAAATGATATGTGCGTAAAAGGTGTGAATACTGAAATGACATTTGACAGGAGAGAGTGGAGAAAGAAAACAGGTTGTGCCGACCCTACTAAGGTGGGATAAGGGTAATGGTGATGATAATTTAGTAGGTATGAGAATCGATAAAAGCATAAAGCATATTTTATACCTCTAGGTGAATAGGGTCTTCATAGCTTTATTTTTTTATTTTTGTTATTTTGTTTTTATTTTTTATTTTTATTTGATATCAATAAAAACTTATAACCCCAAATTTTCACCCTCCCATTTTTTATTCGGGATTTTTTTCGGGTGTCACTGCAATCGTGTTTTAGTTTATTTAATATTTTTTGAGTTTGGAAATAGAATTGGAACCATTAGGAAACATTTTTTTTATGTCAAAAGGTGGCAAACGAATAGATGGGTCACCTGATGTTAAGTGATCACCAACGTCCATAGACACTAGCAACACCAGGGGAGTCGCAAGTGCGTTGCCAGCCTGTGTACGGGGGAAAGATAGGGAAAGGAGAAAGGGGAAGGGAAAGGGGGAAAGGAGGTGGGCCTCCGGCACTCTCACTGACCGAACGAAACGCAACAATGCAAGCACTGTTACTTCACGTCGGTGTTCTGTGGGTCGGGTGGTACTACCCCGGTCGAGCCGACCCATTCATGCTGAAACTAGTAATAGGCTACAGCGTGGTTGCGCGGGTCAGCTAGTACTCTCATATAATCATTACATAGTATAAAACAAAGTCCCCTACCGCGTCTGTCTGTCTGTCTGTTCGCGATAAACTCAAAAACTACCGAACGGATTGTCATACGGTTTTCACTGATGGATAGAGTGATTGTGAGTGATTGAGGAACGTTTTAGTATATGAATTGTCAAAGATTTTTTCATAATCAGGGCGGGACATCGTCTGCCGGGCCCACTAGTAAAGATATAACTTGTCCGACTAAATTTGTATACATATAATTACATTTTTTAGTTCATTTGTTTCTACAAATTACGTGTAGTGCAGTAATAGTAGAAAACAAATTTAAAACATTCCATATATTACAGATAACCTTTTCTGATAATACAAACGACAAGCGAAACTGTTTCCTTAGCTCTCATGACTTTAAAAAGCATTTTACCGTAATATAGTTTTAAAACTTGTACTAGAACATAAATTATGACAGTTTGTTAGTTAAGTGAGGGTGTTAAGAGATTTATATCTGCTATCTTACACCGTGAAGGGAGGGAAAGAATTACGTAACTGTTATTTGAACAGAAGCGGTTATCATTGTTTTTATCTGCTATATCTTCTATCTATACATATAATAAAAATCTAACGTGTCTGTACGTTTTTTTATTTTCGTGAAAAAAATAGTTGCAGGTGCCTAGTAGTAAGTAATACAATACATTTCAATCATTTTTAGAAATGTCTGTTTGTCTGTCTGTTTGTATGAACACGCATCTCTGCTAAAGTACCGATTTCACAATAAAACCTTATGTAAAAAATCATAAAGCATACCCTCGGGAATAACTTAGTTTTTGTTTCATTAAAATCGGTCTGCTCTATAAAAAGTTATTGTAATTTTAATGGCGCCGCGACTTAAGTATGAGAAAAACGTAGATAAGCAAACGGACTAAATACGTTCAGATGACTTTATTAGTCAGTATTTTGTACAGCAGACTTCATTTTTTCGAACCGACTACGCTATTGACCAAGCAAGGTCTTAACAGCTTCACCGGACTACGGTCAGACTTCATGATCATATTTAACATATAAAATAACTAGAGGACCCGGCAGACGTTGTCCCGTCCTGATTATAAAAAAATCTTTGACAAATTATATACCAAAACGTTTGTCATGAATCACTTTATCGACTGGTGAAAGCGCTTGAAAATCCGTTCAGTAGTTTTTGAGTTTATCGCGAACAGACAGACAGACAGACGCGGTAGGGGACTTTGTTTTATACTAAATAATAATAATATGAACACGAATAAACAACAAAGAAAATCTAAGTTAAAGATTGTTCTAAGACTTTCATAAGTATAGATACAAAACTAGGTGCAATGACCGGTATCGAAGGCTGTGAGCGGCGATCCGCAGTTAATAACTTCCTATAATAAAACGGACAATATACACTTTTGTTCATATTTCGAAAAATTATCCTTTGTCACTTGGTCTTTCATTTCAGCCGACGGCGGTCATTGATACTGTGCTTTAACATAGACGAGTAGAGTTTTGAGTATAATTTTTGTATTTTTTTTATAGATAAGATAGATAGATAATTAGGCCAAATATTAAGCACCTATTTTTTTAATTGATTAAGAACGAGAATCGAATGCAGAGTATCCTCTATAAATATAGCTACTGTCTAAACATTCAGCCTGTATATTGCTTTTGTGTTGTAGCGTTAGAGATCTAATTGAAGCAATCTAAATTATTAATCTAATTTGGGCTAAAATGAGCTAAATTTAATATATATCTGTATTTCATCTACATTGTGCGTACAATTAAAGATAGGTGTGGTATTGAATTATGATTGAATGAAGATGTTGATTGAAGCTCGATACCTGAGTGTAAAAGACATAATGTTGTAACAAAAACTTATTTCAAGTTATATTTAGAATAGTTTTGAAAGCCGAAAAATTAAATTCTTAATTTTGATATGTGTTATGAGTCCATGGAAATTAAAGTTCTAGAGATATAATAGTTTCGGGGTTTTTTCCTAATTAATATTTGTATAGGTTTTAGTAATAAATTCTTCAATCCTTTTCAATTTGTACACATTAAGTTTAAAAAATAACTATCGCGTATACAAAAATGGTTGTTGATTGGCTATTTAAGTGATCATCTTAAATGTGGCAAGCTGAAGTGGAATTTCAGGCAGAAGATTTTATGCTATCCATTTTACTATAATTCGCCACCAAGTGACTCTTGAGCAGAGGTCCCTAAACTTTTTTTATGTCGCATACCATTTGGTATGATTTTTGGTTGTATTTAGACCCCTGCTTACTTCATATAGATTTATTTGAAAATTTCATTTAAAAATTAAAAAAATTTAAAAGGTGATTTTATCATATATGTCTTCATATTTAAGCTAAGCATTATTTAAGTTGACAGTATGTAGTATTTCATTCATGTGATCATTGTTTTGAAACTTATTTCCAACCCATGAACCTCAACTTTTTTTTATCGCTGACTTAGACTACTTTTCTGATCTCAGTTGAGCTTTTCGTTGTCAAGGACCAGAAATTCTTTAGGAGCAGGATCGCATTCCAAAAGGTGTAAGAAGGTACCATGGGGTTTTAGTCCGTGCGACTCGGGCATATCCATCCTGTGCTGCCCGGCGAGATGGATATCCGTTAGGGATTCCCCCATGGAGAAAAAAAAAGGAGCAGGATCGCGGAATTACCAAAAAGGTGGCAAAAAATCAACGAACAGAATGGAAGATATTTGACTAATTAAAGTCCATTTATTGTATAGAAAAAATCGAGTTTTATTTGATACTAAATAACCGAATATACTACCTTGCAAACCCTATAGATGCTGCAGGAATCGCGTTATGTAAAAATTTGATGTCAAGGCTACCCAAAGATAAAAATCATCTATCGGGAAACCTTATCGACGTGTATAAAATAGGAAGCCACACGTCTAAAAAGATTGTGTATCTAAAATTATTCTTCTGAATTAAATTGAACCAAACCGTAAATCGTAAACGTTCGCAAGGTTAAAGAAAGGGACATTTAATGATACTATTCGCCTTGAAGAAAGTACTGTTCTCGGGGATAGGTCAAACGTATATTAATACGAGCCAAGTCACAGGCAAAAAATAGTTATATATAAATCTATACTAATATTATAAAGTTGAAGAGTTTCTTTGCTTGAACGTGCTAATCTTACGAATTACTGAACCGATTTGAAATTTTTTTTCAGTGTCAGATAGCTCATTTATCTAGAAAGTCTATAGGCTATATATTATCAGTTAAAGCCAATAGGAGTAGTGTGTCAATGTTTCAAAATTGGTTTTATTTTCCTTTTGAGAGCTTCCGCCGCATTAATCGACGTAGGTTCGAACCTTAGGTGGAGCTTTCGGTCAGGTCAGGTCGGTGAAGCATTCAGGGTCTCTTAGAGGGCCTACACCTGTCGGGTGAGTAGACGCAGTACCAGTCGGCAGTCGCTGCTTCCCCGTCTAAAAGGTGTATGAAGGCATCATGGGAATTTATTCCGTGCCAATCGGACATAACCCATCCTCAGCTGCCCGACGGGATGGGTATTTGTTAGGAATCTCCCCATGTATAGAAAAGGTGGAGCTTTCTGTGAAGAAACACCATTATGGTGAACACAAAGCATGATGGTAGCACTTTTTCTAAGCTCTCTGGATAGCTACCACCTTGAAGTTGAAAAATTGTCACCAAGCGTCTGTTGTTGCATTGCATTTACTACCTTAGACCCCATCGTCTTTTATTATCAGATGTGATTGCAGTAAAACGGTAAATCCTACAAAGTATATTATAAAAAATAGTCGATGGCTTCTTTTATCCAAGTGATGCAACAGTATATATTTATCTTGTATGTTTAACGACTTGTTAAACACAACTTCTAGAAACATCGATAGAGTCGTTCGAATAGCGTTTAAATGTATATCTAATGTGATCAATCACTGTTCGGATATCAATGAGTAACAATTTATAATCGGCAATCTATTGAAGTCCACTCTATTGAGATACGTGAGTACAGTGTGGGTAGATCATAATAATAGGCAGGATTTCTCTAGTATGATTGGACAGATTTGACGTTGTAAAAATATGTTAAGCGATACTAGATTGTTGTTTTTCTTTTCGTCAAAGAATCGCATAATGACTAACCATATATGTGATAGTAAATACATAGATCTAAACACAATTAATTTGGAAATCAGTCGACCATTCGAGATAGATCTACGCGTGAGCTACATAAAACGTTGGATGTATCTACAAATATAACGTACGGTCGTCGATGTAGTCGAACATGCCTGCTATTATATACATATGTAATCGAATTAAAATTAAAAATTAAAAACAGACTGTGCCCCGTGCAGGATGTGCACACGACAGAAGTAAAACTTTTGTATTACAGGAAACACTTTAATTAAAAAAAATACACCAAAAGGCCAACGTCACGCGGGTGAACACCGCGAGGCGGTTATTCATCCAAGTACTATCACGCCCGACACTATTTCAACACTATCCGACACAGTGTTTTGCCCCACCACTGTACGTCAAACAAAAAGGTTACCGATCAGAGTTACAAATCACTGTATGATAAACTGTTTACAAATAAATGAACCAGTTCATTATTATTGACATTTTACAAAGCTGAAGAAGTCGTATAATAAAAGTGACAACTTTAAGAACTATTAGTCCTATTTAAGAAAACGTATCTTATGTAAATGTAATGTAAACGTATGTAAATGTAACGTAAACGTATATTATTATAGTATTTTGTTGTGAGGGACAGCAGTTGAGATGGACACTATATTCCTACCACAAAAATGGGCAATACGAGCAATTTATAATATGGGACCTGACAAATCATTAAAGGCGAAGTTTCAGGAATTCGGTATTTTCATTCTGGCTTTGCAATATATTCTTAATGTATGTTCGCAAAAACTTAGATGTGCTGGATCTAGTAAAAGACATAGTTGAAATATTAGAAACTGCAACAAATTCATTCCATGTTTCAGTCTCCCTAAGATCAAAAACAGTTTTTTAGGTAATAGTGTTAGGTTTTATAACAAAGTCCCAAAACACATTGCCGATTTGCCGGATAGTGATTTCAAGAACCATGTCAAGCGAGTTTTAATGTAAAGGGTATCTTTAGGCTCTAATAGAGAAGCTCAATTTGTCAAAGATTATGACGTCTGGAAATGACGCCTCTCTCTATGCATCCACTAAAACGAATATAGCTATTTATGTTTTGTAAAAATATATAACATTAAGAGATAAATCAAATCAAATTACTTGCCGTCTCTTTTCGATGACTGGGTTGTTTTTCGAACCGGTGGTAGCTTTGACGTTCATAAGCGCCTTCTCAGGACCTAAATTGAATAAAGTATATTATGATTTTGATTTTTGTATCTAAATAGTTCTTTTGTTATGGACGCTTTGTGCTAAGTTAAAACTATAACCTCAAATAATCTAGCAACGATGTAGCTGGAGGATTATAAATGAAATAAATATTCAATTACATTACGCAAACTAATATAAATTATAATGTGAGTATATTTGTTTGTTACGCTTTTACACCTTAACCAATCAACCAATCAATTCACATCCACGTCGTCAGGATACTGAAAAGGACTTGGAGTAACATTGTTCCAAAAAAAATGTACTCTCTTCTTGAAGAATATGTCGCATATACATTAAAATCAGTGATACCGCGTGCAAAAACCAGTATTGATATATTAAGATAAATTAATATTACTATTACTTATCAAAACACACGTTTTGATAACAAATTTCTCAGATTTGAATATATTTTGATTCAATTACTTAAAATATAATTGAAATATCCATATCCTAAATAAACCGATTTATGTTTCCAGGAACACGCAAGGGTTGTAATTCTTCTACATTCAGTGAATGTTTGATTTTCATATTTTAGATTACTAATTCATTTTCTTTGGCACAATTAAAGTATATGTAAAAAAAATAATATTGTATAATTTATTGTTTGCCCGAGTTTATCTTCGAAACGGGCACACTAATTATGTCAAGACGTTTACATGTAAATAGATAGCCTTTCAGAGTATTATCTAGACTTCATATGTTAAGGCAGATGGGTAAATTATATGCCCTTTGGGTTAGTGTACATTGATTTTGTACTTATACAGATAAAAATAAAATAGATTCACTATGCCACAATCACAGTACAGACACAGTCACACTTACATATTGTGATGCTGTTTTTGCAGTCCGTTTGAAGATTACTTCCTTTTTAATTTACTGTACTGATGACCAGAATAGAACTAAACTACGACCCACCGTGGTGGGCATACTATACGTTGTTACATTTCACTATTAGCTAAATCTAATTTAAGCCGTTCCTAATATTTTACATTATTATTTAAATTTATTCAAATTTCCTATATTTCAAATATGAAGAGCATAAAAAAATATAAAACCATATGGAGGGCAAAATTTGAACTACGTTCACGGTGTATAAAAACTGGACATTTAAAAATAAATCTTACAAAATTCTTCTGATAACATTACTAATTAATGTATCAGAGGATGTTTAAAATTACAGCTACAATAGAGAAATTATGGAGTAATAGGTTATCATGGTATGGGCATGCCCTGAGGAACGATGAAAATCATAAAACTAGAAAGTACTAAGTATGAAGAAGTAAGTAGAAGTAAGAAGAAGATTATGTGAACAGGTGTGTGTGTAAAAGGTGTGAATATTGTGATGACAGCTGATAGAGGAGAGTAAAATAAGAAAACATGTTGGGCCAACCCTAGGGTTAGAATGGGATCAATTATAAAATGACAGTTCTTGTAAATTATAATTTATATTTCATTTCTTAATTTAAAATATTCGATTACAGCCTAAGGATACAATAATCAATTTTTAAAGAGAATATTGAAAATATAGATCTAAAGGTGGGTAAAGTTTAAAGGTCAGGTGAATAATTCTTATATATTGAATCTTCTATACATATAAGAGGAATGTAAATCTAACGAGTCTGTAATTTTTCGATTTTCGTGGAAAAACAAATGTGTGGTTTTATGAAACCACGGTAAAAGTGAAACTTTTTTTCACACTATAGACATTTAACTAATAATAGTCTATACACTACACGGTCAGCTGCTGAGAACTATAGGCGCCGCCATATTGGCCCAGGCTGCTCTGACGAGCGCCTTTCACTTTATCCCTACTCCGCGGCCGACCATCACGCGACATGCAACACACAGACGAAAAAATTTGAGACGATGTAATAAAAGTTTCACTTTAAAAATATTTTTAGAAATGTCTGTCTGTAGAAAATCATTTAGTATATCTTCATTATAGCTTTTGTTCATTAAAATCGGTCCACTCCATCAAAACTTATTATAATTTGAATGACTGCTCGATTTAAGTAGGAGAGAAGAGTAGTAATCTATATTAATATTATAAAGCAGGAGGGTTTATTTGTTTACTAGAACGCGCTATATAAGAATTAGTGGTCCGATTTGAAAAAAAAATTCAGTATTATATAGCTCATTTATCGAGGAAGGCTATAGGCTATATATCATCACTAAGACCAATAGGAGCAGAGCAACAATGAAGAATGTTTCAAAATCGGGTTCTTTACCTTTTCAAAGTCCTCGCTACGTGTTAACGTTAACCCAAATTAACTATTCCACGCGGACGAAGTCGCGGACAGAAGCTAGTGTTATCATAAAATCAGTAATACTGTAGATACTGCTTGCGTATGTAATAAATACTTAACTCTAATTGACAAGAGGCCGGCAAATAAGTTAAAGGTATACACGGTTTCTTTTTGTTTTTTTTTTATAGATGTTTTTCTACTATAATCAGCATTTGAAAGAAGGTCGCTTTTGAATAAAGCCTGTAATATTATAAAAATAAAGTACAATAATATGACAAGAAAAGTGGCGACAAAGAAAGGAAAAACTGGTAAAAAAACATCGCGGATAATGTTTGAATAGGATATTTCCATTTAGGTGTCAAGCGTTGTCAAGGGTACATACACATTGGTTGTCTCGATTCCACCGTAACTTACTAGTAAACACACCCGCCTATGTTCGGGTATAATGTACTCATGTAGCGTCATAAGCGTCTAAACGAATTTTGGATTTTTTTTTTAATTATTATATTGTTAGAAATATAGACAATTATTGATTTTTAAAAGATAAGAACTGGCCAGTTTAGATATAAACCCTTAAGAATAAACTCTAGCAACTAATCACTTTTTAAATAATCGACACGAGCTCTGCTACTGCTCGCTACGACGGCTACCAAAAGAGTGAGTGAACATCAAAGAGTACGTTATATAAATAGAGGGCGCACTCGTTCTTTCCAATCAGCGCCTCTATAATACGACTTTCGAACTAATATCTGTTGGTTATAAATGTACATTTTATGATTATTCATAGGTACATACCTAGGTATGTACGAATACAGCGGACATTCTCGTATCAAATACGTAAAAAAATGAATGAAAACAAATATTTCAAAGTTGTCAGTTTGAAATGTCAAAATTAATTGTCCTCCACCATCATTTGTTATCAAACTGTCAAAAAAATATATAGCAGTGCCATCTAGAGAGTGGATTGATAACCAAAAATAGACGAGCCTTTTCCATACAAATCCGATTCTGAGAAGTGAAAATAGCGTGGTGAACACCTCGGAATATCTTTTCGCTTGCCCCGTGAGGTTCGCGCGGGGAAATCACTTCAGAGAAGCCCTCTGGCGGTGGCTTCTTCTCTGGCCGTGGTCTTATTTTCGAGGGAAGCTTCGTAAGAAGTTTGTCTCTGTGGTTTTCATTTAGTCTCGTTTTTATTTACGAGTTCCCTTAATTGCGGTCTGAATATTATCTTTCGTCTGTTTCTGGTTTGGTGATCTATTATAGGGTCATGTTCGGGCGGTCTAGCGTGTAGCGGCGCTATCCCCCTGAGGTGGAGGTGCGACGATGCATCCGCCTGTTGAATAGTCTTTTTGCCAGGCGTCTAATAAACTCTAAATTGTCTTATTTTTCACGTATCGTGGAGCCGATACTATTAGTCTCAGTGCGGCGTTCTGAAGCTGTTGAAGTTTCTCCTGCATTGTGGGGAGAGACATCCATACCAAGCAGGAGCAGCATAGGTCAACTGTGATCTGACAGTTGGTAGTCTCGAGTTCAGGACTGACCGTAGCGCCCTCTTTGTGGCTCTAGCTCGTACTAGAGCTGTTTCCACCTGTCGCCTGAAGGTAAGATTGAGATCTATTATGCTTCCAAGTTAGTTACGTTTATGCCCCCATGGAATCGGCCGTCGGAGTATCACTACCCGACATTTTATTTATTTCCAACAATATTATTTGAATTATTGTTATATGGGTATTTCTCTGTAAGCTCGTACAGGTCCCATACAAATGCTGTCTTGGCGATTTTTTTTGCCATTTGCTAAAAAACTGTGTCCTATTTCGAAGAAAATTAACTATTATTTCAATTAGATTAGGAGGCCCACTGAATTTATACGTATTTTCTGAGTTATTAGCGATTTTCCAAAAAATCATGATAGGGGACTGTTTGAGACATCAGAGGACTGTTTTGAACGTGACAGGTGGCTGGTAAGAGAGACAGAGGATTGTTGTACTTAAAAAAAATCATTTAACGTTAATCAAACATTTATTGTTTTTAGACATATTTTCGCATCAATAATCAACAAAGTTTCTTTATAAAAAATGACATTTATGACACTTTATGACATTTCTGTTATCAAATTCTTTATATTTCGGGTTTTTATCAAGGCAAGTATGACATGATCTCTCCAAACAATTCACATTATACCGGTCGCAACATAGATCTTCCAGCAACTTCTGGTGGTTGTTGCAAGTTAATATGTTAGCAGTATGAAGTGCGCTGAGCTTCATGTCTATGTTGCTGTGAACAACGCAAAGACACGTATCGCGGTTTTGTGCGTTTGGTTTCAAAACCCAAAATGGACGGAGTCTGCAAAATGTTTGGTAGCTAATCTTTAGGTGCCCAGTAATAAACCTTTTATAAAGATTAAAAACCGTGTCAAGAAGATATCTCTTCTGTTTCTTCACAGTTTTTCTAGTTATAAATTCTTTTTTACTGGCTCCCCTACGGCTATTACTATCATCTTCGAAGAAATTCTGAACAGCTCTTTTATAACTATCAAGTATTTTACATCATTTAGCTACAGGTACATCTAAGCCAATGAGATTAGATTTTTTTCCAGGTCTAGACATCAATATCATTTCTTTAGGTATCCAGTGCCTGTACTTTTGTACAATACTGCCACTAACAACTTTTTTAAAGATTTGTCTCTCTTTGGTACGTTTCAATGAGAAATAATTTTCTTTCAACTGCTTACTCATGACGTCGCCAAACAACGCTTTCTTGACTACTTCTTTTCTTTGAACAGGCTCCTCTAACATTTTCAAAATCTTTGTCTTAGGTGTATCTTCAACGATCTTTTTGTTTGTACTATTAAGTCTCGCTAATCTTTTTTTGTACTTTTCAAGTTTTTTCTCTAAACGTGCGATCCTTTCATTTCTTTCTTTGTTAAACTTCTTACGTCGCTTTTTGGCTTCTTTTTTTCTTTGCTGTAGATTAGTACTGGAGACTGTTGGGCTTGGAGCTGAAGATATTTGAACTGGAACTGGAGTGGCAGGTCGTGTAGGCGGAGTATCTACTTGTGGATCTGATAACGGCGTATTTTCTCGTACAAAAGTATTAGTGACGCTTTTCAGCCTTAGTCTTTTGGCTCGGTATACAGTGCAATGTTCTTTCCACTTCTTTAAGGCAGCTCTGTGCTCACGAGGTGTCATATCCTTTACTAATTTTCGCAAACCTTTTTCTTTCTTTTTTTGGTACTTCAACTTCTCCTTTTCTCGCATTTGTTCTTTCTTTTCAGGATCATTTTTTCTTCTTTCGTATCGTACTCGTTCTGCTTCTCTCTTTTTCTGTAGTAATTCCTCTCGGGATAATTTTTTCTTTTTAGGAGCCATATCATGTGTGTTCGATCGGCCTGTGAAAAATAATATAGTTAAGTTTATAAAGGAAAATAATGCGAAGCAATGATACTTTGATGATTTTTACATTAATAAAACATAGTAGCGGATAAATTTATACAAACAATACATAAAAACAATAACCAATACGCAAAATACACAGTCCCCTGTTGTGTAAAACAGTCCCCTGCTGCATTTTCAGGCAGAGGACTGTTCCCAGGGGACTGTGTATTTAGGTTACATTTAACAATATTTACAAAACTAATGTAAAATATTTTTTTAAGAACTTACCGATCATTTTAGACATAATTAATAAAACAATAAACTATATAGCGATAATTAAAGCAATTAACATATAAATATTATTACTTACCAGAGGACTGTGCGTGGTAGCGTACCAAAGGCGTGTTCACCTCACAAATGACGCTCTGAAACTGAACAAAATGGCGTATCGTCGCCGCATTCGACAAGGTTGCCAACATCACAATAATTGCGTTTCGTTTCTTTCTAAAAGAACGTTTGTAAATATTACAGTTTTTCTTATTATGAATTTAAATTTTTGGCAGGGGACTGTATGAAAATTCTGGGGACAAAGTTTACAAGTGTTTACTAATACAATAATATTCGTAATGAGATGTTGTTTTAGGAAAATAGTATTAATTTTATTATTTTCTTATTATATTAACTACCAAATGAATGTAATTTCAGTTACTTCTTCGTAAATCTCGTTCCTAGACAGGAATTACAGTGATGGGGACAGCCAGGGGACTGTATTTTTAGAGCTTCTATCATGTCTAGAAAAAAAATTAAAATAGTTATGGTTCTAAAAACAATGGGCCCGTAAAGTTTCGGGGTTAAAGTTTCATTAGGAGTGTTATTTTTTTAAATAATTAAATTGCTTTTTGAAAAAAAACAGTCGGGACAGCCGATTACGAGGTTACAGAGAATCGCCCATATATAGTTTATCCAAGTTATAGAATATGTAAGAATTTTTTTTGCAGACTAACTTTTTTTGTTTTGATTAATTTTTATCAGTGATAGCTTTTATATTAAGACATTGTGAAGTATATTTAAAAATAACCATAAAATATAACAATGAAGCCGCCTTAAAGGTTATAGCCTCAATTAAGCCATAATTAATATCACAACTCTTATTCACTATATAATAATAAGCTGCACACTACATTCAAAACGATTTTTGATTTAATTTGATTAATAAAATAAACGAATATAGATAAAAGGTACGGGCAAGAACTGCAGGATTATAAAAAAAAAAAAAATTACATATAAATGTGTATATATAAATGTTATATATAAGTGTTATATATAAATGTGCGTTTGTTCGTAAATCTCCTCCTCGTTAAAGGCTTAACCGACATTCGTGATTTTTTTTTAAATTAATGAGTCACCTCAATGGTTCATAGCTATAGTTGGATCCGCTTGCTTGGCATTGTCAAGTATTAAGAACGACCAATTTTTTTTGTAAAACAAAAACCACATCCCAAATTTTCCGCCTCCCAACAAATAGCAAGACAACATTTACCTTTTTTTTTATACGTGGGGAAATCCCTTATGGATACACCACCCTCCAGGGGGAGAGGGTGGGTTATGTCCGTCTCGCACGGGCTAAAACCCCACGGTGTACGTCTACCGCTAAGTTGGGGCGGCACGAGATCTCTATAGACTTCATCGTGCCGCCCCAGCGGTTAGCCCAGCAGCGATATTGCTGCCGCCAGGCCTCGTCCTGTTAGGAGACAGCCGGGTACACACCGGCCGTCTCCTCCGTCCGCCGGACCTGTGCAATAGGAAGATGGGCCCCCCGACCCATCTTCCCTAGGTTCAGCTACGGTGGAAGGAGGCGGTCAAACTGCCGCCTCTTCCTGCCTGTCCTCCGTTGGCGGAGAGGGTCACTTTGAGGATCTTGCTTACGGACCCTCTCCGCCGCCTCCTTCTGCGAGATGACTTCCTCGCAGAAGGAGGCCATTACATTCCAGTTATCCTCATTACCGAGCATAGCCGCAACCACGCTCGGCAGTGAGAGGTCTTGCCCTACCGCCGCAGCCAGAGTGCGACGTTGCTCCTCCCACGCAGCACACTCAGACAGAGTGTGCTGCGCGGTGTCCGGGTCAATGCCGCACTGATGGCATACGGCGGTCGGCTCCCTGCGTGCTATCTGGTGCAGGTACCAACCGAAGCAACCGTGCCCAGTCAGGACCTGCACCAGACGGAACGTCAGAGAGCCCCATCCTCTATTGCACCAATCTGGCAGGACCGGGCGGACGGCGTCAATCGTGTATTGACCATACCGCGCGTCCGCCAGGTCCCGCCTCCACCTTTCTGCCACTTCGTCCCTAGCTTCTCTCCTCCAAGACAATTTACCCACCAGATCCGTTAATAATTATGATAAAAATGGACAATATATCACACTAGCTTTTACTCGCAGCTTCACTTACTACGTAGTTTTGATATAACACCTCGGGAACACTACATGGTTTTCGTTTGAAAATAAGAATAAATTAAAATTTTATGATGTTCCGTTCAGTAATTACAGCATGAAAGTATGAGAAATAAACAAACTCGCAACCTTATTTATAATATTAGTCAGGACACGAGCTGTTAGCGTAGTCTTTGTGAAATTATTATTTAACAATAAATGTATCGAAAAAATAAAATAAATAAATAAATGCAGTCCACGGGAAGTCTAAAGTTGGCTAGTTTTTTGTTATATAAAAATGACAATATAGCAAGCAAATCATAATCTTGAAGAACTTTGTTTTTAACCGGAACGGTAGTGGTACTCAAGCAGAAACTATAAATAGCCTACCAAAGCTTTTAGCCTACAGAAAAATTGTGAGGCTAAAAGATCCAATCAGACTTCGAACTATATAGTAACTAGCGGGCCCGGCAGACGTTGTCCCGCCCTGATTATAAGAAAATCCTTGACAAATTATATACTAAAACCTTCCTCATGAGTCACTCTCTCTACTGGTGAAAACCGCATGCAAATCCGTTCAGTAGTTTTTGAGTTTATCGCGAACAGACAGACAGACAGACGCGGTAGGGGACTTTGTTTTATACTATGTAATGATAACCATAAATACAATGGTACAATAGTCCGGTGAAGCTGTAAAGACCTTGCCAGGTCAATAGCATAGTCAGTTCGAAAAAAAAAAAAAAACAATGGTACAACTAAATAATCCCAAGGAGGGTTGATATCAGGAAGGCGGCCAATCGTAAAAATTAAGCCAAATCATTTACTACAACATGATAAACATGTTGTACCCTAATTATGTGGGATAAGGGTAAGAAGAAGAAGATATCGAAAAAATAAAAAACGATATGTGATAGTAGTAGTTGATGTTGACTTATTATACTTTTATTTATTGTATTGATATTTATGTATGATATTGTTATATGTATGTATTGTATATATGTATGTATTGTATATATGTAGTATATCGGTGTTGATATTTTATTTATATATTGTTATATTAAATAGGTTAAACATAATTTTATAAAAACCTCACCTTTTACACCTACCAACATTTATCTCTGCATCACCTAATGGTTGACTGGTAGAGAATGCCTTCGGCATTAAGTCTGCCATTGCGTAAATACGCATAATGTGTAAATAAATAATTAATAATATCGAACTATATATAAAAACAAATGCTAAAAACTACATTTATACAAATAACTGAATCTGTCACGTACATTTATTTCTTCTGAACGGAAAATACACGGGCCTTTGCGAGTCACGCACAGCCCGCAAACTTTCTGATACCAATAGTTTATTTGAAATTCGCACTATTCATCGAGAAACGAATTACTTTACACAGAAAACTTTAGCTTTATCCCTTTAACCATATTATTATGCTACAAATTACTCCCGAAGGTAATAATTATGATGATCTTAGCAAAAGAAAGGTAAAAGGACTTTCACTAATATGTGTAAGGCGAATTAAAGAAACTAATCTTTCTTAAGAGAGCTGTTCAAAGATAAATCTCGGACTTCATTATAACATACAAAAGGTTACTAATAGACTGAAAATCGGTTCAGTTACTTCGACGAAAGCTTGCCTTTTACGATCACTTTTTACTAATTATTAACTTCTGCGCGCGGTTTCGTTCGTATGATAATCACATTGTTTGAATATGTATCCTCATCATCATCATCAGACTGTAAGGCCATAGGCTACTTCCTGAAAGACGGTATGGCATAATCACCACACCAACCCACGACGTATTGGCGATTTCAAACTCTGAGAAACCCACAGTTCTATATTGTCCCACATAGAGTGGTACTAACTGCAAGAATATTTATCAGGTTTAGGTTTCCTCGCGATGATTTCCTTCACCGCCAGCCGATGGTATTACTAATTTGAATTAGTAAATGTGCGCGAATTCCGAAAAAATCATTGGTACATTGGTTGGCCTGAGTTCTAATCTGTGGACATCGGAATTATATATTTTTTTTCGATCTGACTACGCTATTGGCCTTACGTTCACAGCTTCACCGGACTAAGGCGAGTGTTTCAGGCACTTCCCCGCTTGGTAACAAGGTCAAGAGTGCCATATCGAAATGATATTCCACCGGTGAAACCACTAGACAACCACAATTTGTACCACCACTTGTAACATGTCATGTTCGTTTCGTAAATTTTAACGATGCGAGTGCACACCGTCACAAAAAACCGACACCCTGAAGTTATTACGATGCGCGCGCACACCCTCCCGAAAAACCGTCACCCTGAAGTTAGCTATAGTCAACTTTTTCTATTGTTAGTGTCGTTTATTCTACAAACGTAGAATAAGGCGAAAATTTTGAAAAGATTTTTATCTTGTTACGGCTAAGAAGTATAACTTCTAACGCGTGTACATAAGTACACACACACTTTTTTTATATACTAGCTGATACTTACTACTCCGTTTGCCCCCTTTATTGTCTTAATCATATATTTAATGTACAAAGGAATAAACATAGCAGCACACCGCTTGCATCACTTCTCCGCGACAAGAAATTGCATATTGCTGAACGCGTAGTGCTCATAAAAATAATAGTTTCTTAGAAATTTAATAACGTCATATTAGATGAAACAAGGCTTAAATTAGGCTCTTGCATCTTCATCTCAGCCTACAGATGTTCATAGCCCCAACCTTTACAATTTTTACCCATGTGGTAGGGGGCAGTCCCATGCTGAGCTTGTCGGTACATGACTGCCACTTTAGAACTCTTTTGTCCCATCATAATTTTTTCCTTCACCGTCTGCCGATAGTGTTATTAATTTAAATCAGTAAATGTATGCGAATTCCGAAAAATTCAACAAGACATTGTCGGAGATTTTACTCTGCGAACAGTATTCATAACTCATATATACGTCCAAGGGTGGAATTCTATTGTAAACGTTACGTTTATAATGAGCAAAGTAAACTCATACTTAAGATTTATTTTATCTTATAACTATACTCAGTCGAATACGTCAAAGCTCACGTTGTTTTTAAAAGAGACGTTACGTAAACCAGTACATTTATAGGTGAAATTAATTAATGAATTTATCCGTGCGGGTATAGTTTAAACATATCGACGTATTGGCGACCGGTGGACTTACATTAATGACATTAACGTGGGCCGTTTACTAGGGATGGGACTGTTTTGCAAAATTATTTTCATCGACCACTTGCTGACATTTTTAAGTAATATGAAATAAAATATATAATTATTAAGCAACTGGACAACGTTTCATACAATCTTGGAGTAGAAAGAAATATTTCCTTATCTATAGTAATATTATAAAGTCCAAGAGATTCTTTGCTTTTTTGTATATTTCAATATGATAATCTCTGAAATTGCCAGTTAGGTTTGTAATTTTGTTGTTGTTATTTGTATCCTATTGAGAAACGTCTACTATTCAATAAAACGCTAAAATTCTTAAGAACGGAATATATAAAGTGCATATAAGAAATTAGTGAGAACGAAAAAATTTCACGAGAAGGCCTTATCGCAAAGCTCGGGGTGTTGAGGGTCGAGGTTGTTCTGACCGGTGAGAACAGAGTGATTACTAAGACCGGTCGAACTGTTACTGCTAATGTTAACGAAGTAGTATACTTTATACGGAATCTGTTTTAGCTTAATAATTACACTGTCTGCCATTCAACATTTTAAAAACATTGAATGCTAGTGAAACTGTCAGGTATGGCTAATTATTTAAAAAAATCCAAAATGAAAACTACCGCCAACTATTTAAAAATAATCTACTTTTTCTGTGTCAATTATAATTAAGTTCTAATTATGTTTGAAAAAAACCCAAGAATTAAATATCGTTATCTCTTTATATATGAAAGGTAAATAAAAAATGAAAATTGTTGTAAGTTGATGCAATTAAAGAAAAAATGTTGGTGCAAACTAATTGTGGCTGTTTGGTTGGACTTATTTGATATTTTAAGCTAAATTAATTAGGATTTCCATTTTACATATGAGTAGTACACGTTGATGAAGCAATAAATAGTTCTCGATCTGTTTACATCAGTTTAAATTTTATTTTGGACAACATAATATCGATAAACTAACCACTCTAAACAAGGTCGGGCTGGGCTTTGAAAATTCGATTAACGAGTACACTTAGGATATTGTCCAGTGTCCCATAGGGCGGGCAAGCAGCAAACCGCTGTGTTTTGTGCGACTGTCCATCGGAATGTCCGGATCATCCGGCTTAGCCTGAAATTTCGTGAAGTGAACATGTCTTCAGTTTTTATTTAAAAAGGTAAATTTGTATCTACATTTCTATTTCGTGTTTTATTTCAGGAATATACATAATATCTTAAAGTTTGTTTATTTTTTAAATACAATATTTCACTTTTACAAAATATTAATATATACTTCGTTTTTTATTATAATTTGAGTAGGATTTTATTTATTCCATTTAATTTGCAACTTCATAAATGTAAAATTATTAAAATTATTTATATAAGTTTGTTTATTTACTTTTTCTTTCCTATGTTATGTTATGGGTATCAAAAAATGTTGTTGAATTGTGTAGAAACATTATTACGGTAACTAACAAATTTACGATATGTTAAGAATTCTCCATTCAGGTGAGATAAATATTTTTTTTTACAGTAAGGAATAACTTTTACAATACCTTGCCAAACAATATCCGACTACTACTAATACGGATACTATGATTTTAATGGTAATATAGCTAAAAATATCAAATTACAGTATATATTTATCTGTTCTTCACGCTGTTGTGTTTAGACAGGAACTTCACAATCACAACCGCACCACGCACGCTGGTATTCGGAGCCACAGTTTTACGGTAAATCCTATCTGGGCACGAACTAAAAAGTTCGCTACATCTTATTTTTGCCGTACCGTGAAGCTATGGAACAATCTCCCGGCTAGTCCTTCCCATAACATGGGGTCCTTCAGGCGGAACGTGAAAAGACATTTACGCAGGCCGGCATGAAAATGACGACCACCGCTTTTTTTATTGTAGCACAGCAAAGTGACTGCACTGTGACTGATTGTGAGCTAATCCAAAAACAATGGCAACTACCGAGAGATGAGTTATCCCTCGCCGGTCGCCACTGTCGTGCCGGCCTGCGCGAGCGAACAACCTCCGTCCGTGTCCAGAGGTGACCAGTGTTAATCATCTCACCGGTACTCGAGCCACGGCGAAAGTCATTCACTACTGGATACGAATGAGCTGATCCCGAAACACGACGCGCAGAACGAATCACTATTACGGGCTTTTTCGCTACATGCATGGTGGTCGCGACCTAGTCGGGTTTTAAAACCCTACCACCCCGCTGTCGCCATTGCCTCGTTCGTTACTCAGCAGGGTGCACCACGTGCATGTGAGGTCGACTTGGGTGTCTCAAGCTTAAGATGTTACGCGATACCCCTTACACCGCAAATATTTCCCTACATCGAAACCTCATCGAAAGCTATGATATAAAAAAAAATCGGTGATATAATATCCTAACGTACATCAATGCGGTTTCCTCAATATCTATGCTAATGTTATAAATCTGAAGAGTTTGTTTTTGTTGAACGCGGTAATCTCAGGAACTACCGGTCCGATCTGAAAAATTCTTGGAGCGTTTAGATAGCTCATTTATCGAGAAAGGTATTATATCATCACGCTAAGACCAATAGGAGCGGAGCACCAATGAAGAATGTTTCAAAATCGTTTCGTTGTTTCTTTTTGAGAGCTTCCACTGCGTGCACTGCATTAATGGTAACTATTCCATGCGGAAGAAGTCGCGGTCAGAAGCTAGTGTTAAAATAAAAAGAGCGTAAACAGTTAATAATATAATTTCCTGAATTAAATAAACTTTAAAACGTGTATTCATACAATTAACTCATTCAAGCCTCTATTGCTCGCGAAACAACCTCCCAAATGGTCTGCTTATCCAATTCACACGCATTACATTGCATTTACTATTAGCGAAATAACCAATAATACGAATTCTTAATTCCTTAAAAATATGGATGTCAGTTTGTTTGTTACGCTTTCACGGCTTAACTGCTCAATCAATTGTCATGAAATTTCGCATAAACGTTGTCAGGTGTAGAAAAAAAGACATAGTTGTGTTAAAAAAGATGTTCCGAGAACAATATTTTTTTCTAGATAAAAGATTTACTATGTCCTTGTCTGTGCCCCTGATAATGTGTATCATTTTATGATGAACAGTTAGGTACTTAAGGTGTAATAAACAAACAAACTCACTTTCTTAATTATAACATTCAATATAGTAAGGTTTTTGTCCCAACATTTCGTAAACATTGGGGTGTAAAGGGGTGTCGAATAACATCATAAGACTTGAGACACCCAAGCCAACCTCACCTGCACGTGGTGCACCCTGCTGAATAACGAACGAAGCAATGGCGAAAGCGGGGTGGTAGGGTTTTACAGCTTGACTGGGTTGCAACCACCATGTATACAGCGAAAAAGCCCGTCATAGTGATTCGCTTCTGCGGGTCGCGTTTCGGGATCAGCCTGTGCATATCCAGCATTTCGCATGACAGTGGCGACCGGCGATGGATAGTGTGTCACTCGGTGGTCGCCATTGTTTTTCTATTGTACTGTGCTTACCATTTTACCGTGCTATAAAAAAAGTGTGTTTGTACTTATGTACACGTGTTAGAAGTTATACTTCTTTGGCGTAACAAGATAAAAATCTTTTCAAAACTTTTATCTTTCGCTCTATTCTACGTTTGTAGAAAAAACGACACTAACAATAGAAAAAAAGTAACATTGAAAGTTTTAATACAAAGAAACAAAATGTTGACTATAGCTAACTTCAGGGTGTCGGTTTTTCGTGATGGTGTGCGCGCGCATCGTAAAAATTTACTCTCGTAATTTTTCCCTTAAGCGCCAAAAGAAGTATACCTTCAAAAAAATTTCATATTTATGACCTTATAAATTCAGTTTTCCTGAACTAGCCCAAGTCACTTTAGCTCTTTTTGTGCTTTATACTTTAACCAGCGGGCCCCACGGATATTATCCCGCCCTGATAGTAAAGAAAAGACCTTGACATAATATACCTGAACCTTCCTCATTAATCAATTTATCTACCGGCGAAAACCATATGAAAATCGTTCAGTAGTTTTTGAGTTTATCACGAACAGACAGACAGACGTGACAGAGAACTCTATTTTATAATATGTAATGGTTACCCATTTTTTACCAGCAAATTTATACCAATATATAAAGCTGAAGAGTTTGTTTGTTTGTATGGTTGAACGCGCTAATCTCAGGAACTACAAGGTCTGATTTGAAAAATTATTTCGTTGCCAGATAGCTCATTTATCGAGGAAGGCTATAGGCTATATATCATCACGCTTAAACCAATAGGAGCGGAGCACCGATGAAGAATGTTTCAAAATCGTTTTTTTTTTCATTTTGAGAGCTTCCGCTGCGTGTTACCTTTAGCCCAAATTAATTCTAGTATATATATATATATATATATATATTTCAATGTAAAACAAAACATGCGTTTTGATGAGTCATTATATATTAGTTCAGTGTGCAGTGATTCAGGGTACACTGAGACATTGTATGTCCCAGTTGGTGTGTTGCCAATTTTTCTTAACTCGATCGTTAGAAGTTTGTTCTATACCAAGGCTATTCGACTATCTACAGATATTAATTCTTTCAAACGCTTGAGTGGAATTGAAAGTATCTTTAAAAAATCTTATCTATGAATGGTTGGTTTGCATTAACTAGATCATCGATCGAAAATAGTTTTAACAGGCGAAATAAAAATAATTTGGAGTACATGAAATAAAAAAATTGATATATCGTTGTTTTCTTTTTAAATATATAGGTGGTAATTAAGTAAAAGATATAAGGTTTTAAGTTTAATTGTATTCATTTTAATCGTATTAGCTATTTCTAAACAGTGGTGACATTTAAATCTATCTTCTAGATATATTATAAGAATATAAATCTAATGTGACTGTACTTTTTAGATTTTTGTGAAGAAAACTATTTATAGCAGTGTTTTTCAAAGTGTGGGTCACGAAGCCTCTTTAGGGGGCCGCGAAGCTTCTATACCGGAGTTGCAAAAGGTTGGGAAAGCTGCTGCAGTAAAAAAACAATAAAGTTTAAGTTTATTAAGAAAAATGTTAACTAAAGGATATAAACATTTGTATTAAATAAATAAAATATAAAGAAAGCTTAAAAGAACTCTTATGTATTTATCCGAACCCTAATTATGAAAATGGTGTTAAATTGAACATTTGTCACAAAATAAAATACATGAAAGAAAAGTAACGGATAGGTAGATCGCGAAATACTTCTTCATATTAAAGGGGCAGTGTCAAGAAAAAGTTTGAAAAACACTGATTTATAGAAATGTTTGTCTATCTGTCTATCGGTCTGTCTGTTTGTCTGTTTGTTTGAACACGCATCATTGCTAAAGTGCTACGTTCACGATAAAATACATTTGGTTATCGTTTCATTAAAATCGGTCTACTCTATCAAAAGTTATTGTAATTTTAATAACAATGCGACTTATGTACGAGCGATAAGCGATGTATATATAAATAAGTAGCAGGGAAAAGATTAAGAACATCCCCCTCCTATGTTTCTCAACCGATTTTTATAATTCTTTTTCTATTTGTAGCTATTGATGAACTTTAGCGGTATCAGAAATGTATGGTTTTTTCTCTACAGTTGCGGTTCGACCATTGTACGAGCACTGGTATAAATAAAATTATAGCGGTGATATTACAAAAAAGTTAAATACGTATTGAATACTTGCTTTAAAAAGGATTCGAACTAAATGCAACGCGTTCGCTCGAGGCAAGTTCGCGTTATCCTTTTTCGTAAGTCTAACCTAACGTAACCAAAGCGAGACAAAAGAGCAAGATGGCGAACATTTACCGATCGCGGTGCATTTAATTCGAAACATTTTTAAAGCAAGTATTCAATACGTATTTAACTGTTTTGTAATAACACCGTAGGGATCTGCAGTTATGCGCGAATTAATAAATAAAGTACTGAATAAATTTCGATCATTTCTTTTTTACTCTCCTTTCTTAGGCGTTTTTTTTTATTTATTTAGAAAAAATAATGACGATAGTTTCATTTAACATAAAGTTAAAATTAAACATTCGGGAATGTTTTTTCTTGTTGTGGAGAAATAGTGTAAGCGATGTACTGCTTATATTTATTCCTTCTCTACATAAAATATATTGTTAAGATAACGAACGACGCAGAGGAATTAGGTATCTAAAGCATCAGCCAGTCTAGAATGTTATGATAAGGATGCGTCAGCGAATGGAATAGCAGACGTGTGTTTTAAAACTTTTATTCGACCTTCAGTTATTGCGTGACACAATTTATTTTCGTTCTATTTCTTACGAGTCATGATGGTCGAGTAGTTGAAGTTAGTGGGATATAGATTCAGAGTTGCTATAATTATATGTGTGTCTGTTAAATTTTTTGTTGGGTCATAGGACATAGCTATTTTATACGACTGCACGTGTCACGATATATGATTTCTTCACAAAAATTTTCTTCACCGAAATGTCAGGCTCACTTTATTATTATTTCTTGAGATATGGCCTCGACTCATTCTATTTCCCGTACGTCGATCGATAAGACATCCGAACACGCTTCCATCATAACATTAAGTTACATTCTAAGACATAACGGCGTTGTTTACATGCGAATAACTCTAAATACACATATTTCACGTTGGCTATTACGCTAACCATATATTATAAAACATTATTGTTCTAGATATTTATTAGTTTTTCTCAAAAGTGGACTACAAAGAGTTCGTGAATTTATGAAAAGCACATTTTGCTATTTGATAGATTGGTTCTTATAAAAATTCATACACAGACTTAAAGTATAAATAAGACTAGATGTCGCATGAAGTCATTAATTAAATTTACTATAGTGTCAGATAATTTCGTTATTTCTACATGTATTTATATGAGTCAATTTGTTTTAAATTGAAAATTTTGTTTCTGTATTTCATTTTATATTAACTGTACAAATAAATCATTTCATAAACATCGCATTAATAACTAAACATCTTATCTATACTAATATTATAAAGCTGAAGAAGAGTTTGTTTGTTTGTTTGGTTGAACGCGCTAATTTCAGGATCAACCCATCCGATTTGAAAAATTCTTTCGGTGTTAGATAGCCCATTTATCTAGGCAGGCTATAAGGATATATCATCATGCTAAGACCAATAAAAGCGGAGCAGCAATGAAGAATATTTTATATTCTTTTTTTTTTCTTTTGAGAGCCTCCGCTGCGTATTAGGGTTAGCCCAAAGTAACTATTCCACCCAGACGAAGTCGTGGGGTGAAGCTAGTAAATTATAATAGTTGCGTCCGCAGTTCTGCATGCAAATATTATATAATTACTATTCGATGTAATAAACCGAGTTATTATTACATAGTATAAAACAAAGTCCCCCACTGCGTCTGTCTGTCTGTTTGCGATAAGCTCAAAAACTACTAAACGGATTTTCATGCGGTTTTCGTCAGTGAATACATTAATTCATGGGGAAGGTTTTAGTATATAATTGGTCAAGGTTTTTTTTATAGTCAGGGCGGAACAGCGTCTGCCAGGGCGGCTAGTAGTATATAAAATGGTATAGAGAAAAATTATCTGCGTCCAGATATCTACACATAACATTTTTATGACTATCGATTGAAAGGTATAAAAGTTGATATACTGCAACCCATTTACTGATACCACCACCACGTACTGATTGAGTTATAGCATAAAAATCTTCTCTATGAATTTACCTTTCAGATGAGTCAGCTTTGATAGTAATTGATCGAACGTTATTGAAGTTTATCAAATCTAAATATGCATACTAACGTTCATTTATATACAGACTGAACGTTTAGACAGTAGCAATATTTTTGGAGGATACTCTGCACTCGATTCTGGTTCTAAACCAATTAAAAAAATAGGTGCTTAATATTTGACCTAATTATCTAGAATAATACAAAAATTATACGCAATCCTCAACGATCTATGTTAAACCACAGTGTCAATGACCGTAGGTGATTTTACTTTCACCTGAAAGTGAATGTAGGAATGGTATGAATAAAACAAAAGGGTTTATTGTCCGTTTTATTATCAAAGGTTATTAACTCCGGGTCGCCCGTCGCAGTTTTCGGCACCGGTGATCGCACCTAGGTTTATTACGTTTGTATTTATTCTTTTGAAAGTCTTAGAACAAAACTTAATCTCTTAGAATACTGTAAGCGATTAACCTAATACCTGGTATATATGGAAATGAAAATGTCTATTCGCTCTCGTTAAGTACAGAGATGCCAGTTAAATTCCTAAACCTTATCGAGTATTGACTACACAGGTCAATTACTCATTTTCTACGAGATCTCGGAGATCTCGGCGTACGAAGAAACCGCCCGAAATCCTCTTCTAGGTTCCGTTACGGCAATTCATAGATTTCCAGCCATCGCGGCTACACTACAACGGCTCGCTCGGACAGCCGTTCAAAATAAATAACTCATATAAGATAGAGTAAATCGCGTATTTACGTCTATCTTCCCCTAAAACGACCGTTCAATAATAATAATTTTTGTTATGTCTATTTTTAGATTTCGGCGCCGTCGCCGCTAAATAAATTTAAATTCGATCTTATTAAATGCGTGTTGCGCCCACGCTTTTGTAGCCGACCCTCGCGCCGCCGCGAGGGAAGGGATCCTCTTTAGCTCCCGCACACATCGCGGTTCTCAGTAATATCTCGAGCCTAGGTCGCCCCCGCGCGGAGCCCTCGAGATATTATTATCGCGATACAGTGACTCACCTACATCACTTGAACACACATATGAGATCATCTCTCTCACACACGTGCACATACATACACATGGTGGGAGGGTTTTGTTTTTTTTCCCTCAACGAACTGAATCGAATAGTTTTAGTTCGTTTCATTCCGATATACACGTATTCATTTGTGAATCATGCAATTTCGATTGTATGGTTCACAAATGTATATATGTATGAATAGCTTAGAATAGTTAGCTAGGTCAGACGCGACTTTTTCCAGGTAACAGCCCAAGCCGAGGTGCGCGTGCGCCCTTGTGTATGTTACCTAAAAAAAACAAATCGGCTGAGTGCCTCAAGCGCTCGCCTTAGCAGTCTGGTGAAGCTGTGAAGACCCTGCAGGGTCAATAGCGTTGTCAGTTCGAGAAAAAAAGAAAAAAAAAATTCTAAACCGCAAAATAGGTACCATCAGAATTCAGTCGCTAATAAATAAGTACAAAAGTAATAAAAATACGATAGCAACGGTTGAGGTAGAAATAATAATACCATTTTCTCACATGTTTGTCCGTAATGTTATATAGTGTAAGTGCCTACACGTTATCGTTATGAATTAGCATTGTATATATTATTGCATAATTCTTGTAGAAAAGTTTAAAAAATATAACACATAAATTGAGGCTTATAAATGAGCTTTTGTATCTATTTTAATATGAACTTACAAACTGTAAATAAATTATTTAAGGTTTTCGTTTATTTATAAAATAGATATTTTAAGTTTTATTTTATCCATATTTAGTTTTTGTTTTAATAGTAAAATAAATATAGATAAATAAAAAAAGCAATAATCATAACAATATATACATATATACATAACATATGTACATACATACATTGCATTTTTATTGTTTTTTATTATTGTAAGTTACTAAGTTAGGCCTAGTTAAGTTGTGTTAATATTGTCAAGATAGAAAAGGTATCTTTCTATTGTTAGAGGAATTACTTATTACCGAGTAAATAAGAAAGAAAAAAACTTTACATAGAGCTTTATATGTCATTATATAGAGCTCAAGAAGCTCTAGGATTTAAAAGTAAACGATGAGAATAATAACCCAAATGGTTTAAGATCGGAGTAAAATTAAGAAAATTTAAATATGTCACCTTATATGAGTCGTAAATATGCGCTAAATTGTAGAAAACGAAAATTAGGTGCTCCGTTCATAAGAAAACTAAAATGTTCACTGCAGGTCAAACATGACAGTTACGACTATGTCAATAAGGAATTGAAAAAAAAATAGAGTAAAGCAAAACGTAGGTGAACACTTGTTATGATTTATCTCGACGTTTTCAAGGAAACTTTACGGCACGAACCTTGACTACGCCTCGAACTTTTTTATCTTTATATATAAACAAATCATTGCAGACTAAATTTGTGTTACAAAAATTAGTAATAATATTATCGCATAAAGAAAAGAAATCTAATGAATGTTTAAAGGGTCACATCCTTCAACCGTGTGGTAGTGGTCACATTTAACATATAAAACAATAATATCAAAACAAATACCAATAAACAACAAAAAAAACCTCCGTTAAAGTTTTTTCGAAAACTTTTAAAAGTATGGGAACGATACTTAAAATATATAAAAAATCAGACCTAGCTTGAATGAACAACTTTAAAGAGACCCTTTTCAAGGTTAATCATTACGTAACTACTTATTGTGGGAACGATGCACGGTCGAACAATGGGAAGTGGGGAGCGAGCCGAGGTGCGGGAGGCGGGCCGAACTGCACGTTATTCATTTATTACACCAGTTCGTTTATGCGTAAATCAGCTGATTTTAAGTGTATATCAGTTTTCCGTTTTTCGAGATGTTTAGGACAAATATTAAGCATCAATTTTTTTTTATTGATATAGAACGAGAATCGACTAATGATTATCCTACAAAAATATTGCTGGCGACTAAACAGTCGCTCGGTACATATTATAAAACAGAATCCTCTGCCATGTCTGTCTGTCTGTCTGTGCGCGACAAACTCAAAAACTAACTGAACGAATTTTCATGCGGTTTTCACCAGCACATACGTGATTCATGAAAAAGATTCAGGTATATATTCGTCAAGTGATTTTTTATTATCAGGGTGGGACAACGTCCGCTGTGCCCGCTAGTATATTGATATCTAACACTCAAGCACATAACTTACAATCTTGCACAAGATACAAAATTCACTTACACATGGGTACCAAAACATAAATAATATGTCAAAACAATCCTCGCCAAACTTTTTGACCGCTCCGAATAAAACATTCAATCCAACTTAAGGATAAATATTTTAACTTCGTTTTGTTTTAAATTATTTAGTATATTATTCACAAGCTCAAACGTATGGTTATATTCGGACTAAATAGATAAACAAAGATGTACACCATTATTATCACATGTCTTAATATGCATAATTTATTATAAAACACATCTAGTATCTTTATATCGCAGAGCAGTCTATCACTTCTCCAATTCAGTAGTCTTTGATCCACAAATTTTCTATATATTTGTTTGTTTAGTAAAACTGTTTTAACCTACACATTGATGGAAATGCCTCGATACTCATTTATGCAGAAGGTCTCCGCAGTTATGATTCAATTACATTATCGCCTTTGTAATAAAATGGAATATTCGGTTTTGATACTATTCATTTTATCTCTGAAGGTCGGTTAACCCACGTAAACTTGGGTCACTTTTTTTTCGAACTGACTACGCTATTGACTAAGCAAGGTCTTAACAGCTTCATCGGACTTCTAAGGCGATCGCTTAAGTCACTCAGCCGATTTTATTTTGACAACTAGCTCAAGGGTGCGCGGCACACCTTGGCTTTGGCTGTTGCCTGATACATGCAATTCGCGACCTATGTGAGCTAAGCTAAGCTAACTATTCATACATATATGAGTTGTTGAAACTTATATGTGTACTAAGCATACATACCTCAACAACTCTTATATATATTTCGTATCGGATAATATTCTAAACCATTTCAGTTTGATAAGGGAAAAAAAATAAAACCCTTCCACTTGCATGTGTAAGCGTGTATGCGTGCACGTGTGTGGAGGCGATATGTGTAATGTTGTTGTAGTGATGTAAGATTTTGTGTCACTGTATCGCGCGAACAATACGGTGACTAATATAGTCATCGGAATGTACTCGTATTAAGTCTTATTAATATTTTTCTTGTACTTAAGTCACGTCGTCATTAAAATTACAATAACTTTTGATAGACCGCACCGATTTAATGAAACAAAGACTGAATATTACTCGAACATACGTTTCATGATTTTCTTGAAAAGGTTTTATCATGAACGTAATACTTTAGCAGTGATGCGTATTCATACAAACAGACAGAGAGACATATGAGATTTCTAAAAATGATTGAAAAAGTATTTTATTAGTTATTCTTAGACACGTTCAATTTTTTATAAAGATCTAAAAAGTATAGACTTGTTAGATTTACATTTTTATTATATGTATAGACAACTGATTCACCGCGGCTTCGTAATAATGTAGTTGTACTAATGTCTTATAAGTGTCTGGATTTAAAGATAAATATCCCTATATCTATTTTTTTTTTATCTCAAAAGGCGGCAAACGAACAGGTGGGTCACCTGATGTTAAGTGATCACCACCATCCATAGACACTAACAACACCAGGGGAGTCGCAAGTGCGTTGCCAGCCTGTGTATGGCGGAGGGGGAGGGAAAGGAGAAAGGGGAAGGGAAAGGAGGCGGGCCACCGGCGCTCTCACTGATCGAACGAAACGCAACAATGCAAGCATAGTTACTTCACGTCGGTGTTCTGTGAGACGGTGGTACTACCCCGGGCGAGCCGACCCATTCGTGCTGAAACTAGTAATAGCTACAGCGAGGCTCTACCACCTTCAAATATATATAACACATTAGTATAACTATACTAGTACGAAGTACGATGCATTGCTTGTCTATACAGAGTATATTACTCTTCAATCTAAATTTTAATGATTCATCAAAAGCAAAGAAATGTTAAAATATATAACATGGTTTAAAGGACTTTATACAAGTATTAACCACATTGTAATGAGGAAAAAGGGTGATTAATTTTACATTAGTAAAGAATAGTTGCATTACAGGTTTATCGACAGTAAAAAAATTGAAAATTATACACAATTTTATTTTTATATATTATTTTATTACAATACCATCTTTACCTTGCGAAAATTAAACGGAAGCTCTCGTAATTCTCGTCACACAGACAACTTCTGTTTTGTTGCCCTTTTTTAAGGTGTGATATCTTCTAGTGCGAGGTTGTTTAAACTTGAACTGCTGGTGATCCACCTCAATATTATTAGACTACGATCGATCGACTCTAAAAAACTGCAGTATATGTGTGATGTAGGATTGTCGTCCGGGTAACTCCGGTTAAAACGATAAAAGAAAGTGATGAGGTATTCTAGCCTAATCGTGGACCAAATAAATTTTAGTTGTTTATATTCATTACGTTTTGTTTTAGTTACCTACTTAATATTGAAATGCTAAAAATAAATACTGAAGGTTTTCCCTAAGACAGACTTATATACCTTTTCTATAAACCTGTTTAATATATACCAATTAGTATTAGATTTCCGAAGTGTGTAAAATATTTAATTGCATAAGAATTATTAATAGATAGGTAGAAATAGCTTTGAAAATAGTCTATTACTTGTCAACAATATTAAAATGGTAGAAATAAATACTGAAGATTATCCCTAAGACATAGGCTTATACACCTTAAACCTTTTTATTATATACCGCTTTCGTAGTATTTATTTATTTTATTCTTTATTTATTCATTTATTTTTTTATATCATAGGTGGCAAACGAACAGGCGAGTCACCTGATGTTAAGTGATCACCACCATCCATAGGCACTTGCAACACCAGAAGAGTCAAAAGTGCGTTAACAACCAGTGTTTGTGGCACGGGGAGTGGGGAAGGGGCGAGAGAGAGGGATGGTGGATTATCCGGCTACATTTATGACTTGATTATGATTTATCTGATTTTTCTATTTTCTATTGATATCATATTAATCTATTATTTTATTTCATCTTTTATTCGTTTTTATTTTGTGTTGTCCTATATGGATTTTTATTATTTCCTTCCTTTTGGGATCAGTTACCATTTCTCTTATTTTGTCTTTAGATTTTACAGTACTCTTTCTTCATATTTTCCATTGTTTTTAATTCATTTTGTTATATTTGGAGTATTTAATCTCTTCATTTTATTTTCCTGTTTTGCTCATTTCTTTGATTTCCTTACCTACTTATATTTATTGTTGATGATGATTATTTTCCATAATCCCTCAACGTATTCACTTATCCTGTCTTGTATATTCTATTATTCTGTTTTTATTTTATGTGTTCTCTTCCTGATCCCGTATTGCGTACATGTTGTATATAAGATGAACTTTCCGGAATAAATTCTTCAAATATTTGAGCATTAAAAGACATTTTGTTGTTTAAAACAACTAAAGGAACACTACCAAACATCGATGGAGACTTTGGTTCGAATATTTATTATACCTGACAAACGACACCTCACGCCGCGCCAAACGACTCGCCCGCACTAATATTTTTTTCTCGATTTTCATTTCGTATCCCCCACATTTGTTATAGTAATGGCTGCGTTAGTAGCGGCTGTAGTGTGGTATTATGTCACCTATAGCCTTTCTTAATGCATATGCCTTAAAATAAAAACATTAAACTTTAAGTGTTTAAAAAATATACCTGAAGCTTTGTATTTTTTATAGATTACACATAACACTTGAATAAGCAAACAAACGTTTATCAAGTATTCATCAAATTTAATATTTTGCGGGGTGGTAGGGTTTTACAGCCCGACTGGGTCGCAACCGCCATGTATATGGCGAAAAAGCCCGTCATAGTGATTCGCTTCTGCGGGTCGCGTTTCGGGATCAGCCTGTGCATATTCAGCTTTTCGCAGGCCGGCATGACAGCGGCGACCGGCGATGGATACTGTGTCACTCGGTAGTCGCCATTGTTTTTGTATTGTACTGTGCTTACCATCAGGCACAGTGCAGTCATTTTGCCGCGCTACTATAAAAAAACACCATTCTGGAAGATATGTCGATTCCAAATTTCAAAATATGTTTCTATTTATTTTTTCATTATATAGAAGAACTTACAGCTAACATCAATGAAATCAATGAAGCTATCACTTAATGAAATATAAATACACAATCAAAAAGACAGATATAAGAAATAAACAAAAAAAAACAATAATTACAAACACAAATTTAGAATTAATGAAAGAGGTCTGTAGTAAAACATTGTCTAAGGGGCATTACGTTAATACAAAATAAAACCACATTATTGCCAAAAAAATCAAATATATATATGCCCAGATGAGAAACGCATTTTGTCCGTATGTTGTCCTTACAGATGGTATATGCATTGGTTTAGGGTTTCTCATATACTTGGGCACAAACGTAAGAGAATTTTAAATAATAGTTCTGGACAATCCCATTGGCTATATTAGTCAAATAAATTAAATCGGCTATTTTACATCGTTCATAGAGTGGCGAAAGATGAAATTTTTATATCATTGTATATATTCAGTTAAGTCTTAATAAAAACAATTTACATAAACGGTAAAACAAATGGTAAATAAAACAAGAAAATGTATAAAAAAAATATTTCATTGAACGGACTTTTTAATATTTGCAAAATAATCATAAAGTATTTTATTCATAATTAAAATTACACTCATTCAGAAGATTTAGGGTCATGATAAATCACTGTAAAAGCCACATAAACAACCATTCACAAAATGTTAAGATCTTATTTAAAAATAGATCAGTCCGTACCTTACACTGTACGCGTGAGATGATTCTCTTAAATTAGTTTCGTATCATCTCCGATCGATATAACAAGTTTTCAAAGGAATTTGTTAACGTAAAAAAAGCGTTAAACACGATTTTGTTTACCTAAACGGAACGTTAAAAATTTAGTGCTGTGATGTGTTGTGATTTAATTGGGGCGATGATAACGGGACGGTTGTGATGTCCGATTGACATACTTTATTTTCTAAAATACACTTTATTGAAGCTATATATTCTAAAATAATAAAAAAACAATAAAAACGGTACATAACCAAACAAATGTAATAATTATAAACATTTATTTGCAATAGTTACTTAAGCAATATAATGAATGTATCTAAACCTAATATAAATAGCAAATTACTTAATTCTAAGACAAATCGTCAGAATAATGTTTAATAATAAATAAAAATAATGCAATCAAACATCGGAAATAAATTTTGAAGGTGACATATAATGTAAGAACACTCGTTAATTTAACTTGTGCTTGAACGTATCGTGATGGGTAAATAAAGTTGATCGTGCTGGATTGTGGTTGTAAAAACTGTGACAATATGAAGAGACGAAAAAAAGAGCATAAGGTCCGAGTGCGGTTCAATATTAGCAATGTTGTAAGTATTATGTATGGCAATTAATTATATTATATTACCAGCGGGCACGGCAGACGTTGTCCCGCCCTGATTATAAAAAAAAACCTAATAAATTATATACTAAAGCGTTCCTTATTAATCACTTTATCCACTGGTCAAAACCGCATGAAAATCCGTTCAGTAATTTTTGAGTTTATCGCGAACATACAGACAGACAGACGCGGTTGGGGACTTTGTTTTATACTATTATATTAGTATTAATTATATTAATATATTAATATTAAATACAAATTATGACATTAGCCTGTAAGAGATCCACTGGAGGGCTAGAAGCCGCTTCCCTAAGGAAGCTATGGGCACAATCACCACGCCGACTCAACAACGTATTGGCGATTTCAAACTCCGAGAAATTCTCAGTTCTGTATTTTCTCACATGCGGTGGTACTACAAGCACATTTCTCAGGTTCAGGTTAGGTTAGGACGCTTTTCTTTTACCGTCACCCAATAGTTTTACAAATTTCAATTAGTAACATACGCAAATCCCGTAAAATTCTTTATTAGTCGCCAGTGATCGAACCTGCGGACGTGAATATGACATTCCACCAATGAAACCACTCACCCGCTACGACCATGACATGTTTTAAATACACACATTTATTTTCATCTCAACTTATTAAAATTTGTATACTATAAGCTATGTCCAGTGGAGTCGATAAATTAATTTCGTGCGTCCACGAACAAGATGTTCTGGATAGTTCTCTAATCATTATCATTATCATAATTTTTTTAGTGTTAAACAAAGTCCCCTACCGCGTCTGTCTGTCTATCTGTTCGCGATAAACTCAAAAACTACTGAACGGATTTTCATGCGGTTTTACCGGTGGATAAAGTGATTCATGTGGAAGGTTTTTGGTATATAATTTCTCAAGCATGTTTTTATAATCAGGGCGGGACAACGTCGGACGGGCCCGCTAGTAATAATAATTTAATAGACAGTAAATGTATATGAGTATCTAATTTTTTTTAAGGCATAGCAGGCAAACGAACAGCTGGGTCACCTGATGTTAAGTGATCACCACCACATTAACAACACCAGAGGAGTCGAAAGTGCGCTGTCAGCCTGTGTTTGGGGGAAAGGAAGGGAAGAGGCAGAGGAGAGTGGAGGGGGTGTGGGTCTCCGGCGCTCTCACTGACCAAACGAAACGCAACAACGCAGGCACTGTTACTTCACGTCGGTTTTCTATGAGAGGGTGGCACAACCCCGGACGAGCCGACCCATTCATGTTGAAACCAATAATAGCTTCAGCGTGACTTTACCACCTAGTAAATTAATAAATCCGTAAAGTTTTTTTTGCTCGACGTTAAAAACTTGTCTGTCTGTGTGTTTGTATGTCTGGATTTCATTTATAAAGGGGCTTAACGATTTTAATGACATGAAATTTAAAAAAAATATTTTTGTAGCTTCTAGTAACTTATGAATTGAGGAACAATATAAGCACAAAGTTTCATTTAAATCATTAAGCTGTTTTTAAATTAAATCCAGATATATAAATAAAAGAAGATATATTTTTTTAAATTGTAATCGTGATCAATTTAATTTATAATTGGACATCCATCAAAAACTTAAAAAAAAAACATTTAATATTACCGATTTATTAATACACATACACACTTTTTGTCTGATAAATTATCGGTAATCATTTCGTAAATCGTCAAATATACTCACATTTTAACATGCCTTAAAATAATAAGTAGATCATAATTTGTGTTTAAGATATGTGTGAAGCCGCGGGCAGATGTTAGTTCTAAATAAAAATATCAACTTTCAATTAAGTTTACATTGACACGCCTCCCAACGGAGTTCTAGCGAGACCTACTATTATCAAGACAGGACAACGTCTGCCTAGCCCGCTAGTATACTATATAGTATGCTAGTATATATATATATATATATTGTAATTCATATAAGTCAAAGAAGTTTCACTTCCTCCGCGTGTACACACTGATACATGCACAGTTTTTTTTAAACATTCTCTTTGGTACACCCATTGTACATACAACAAATAATACATAACAAATAATAATTACATAATACACAAAAAATAAAAATTAGTCAAATAGTTGCAGTCGTTCCCATGTGATGCGCTTACGTACATTCGGCAGTTGTTTTTATTTATATTGATATACTATCTGATCCTAGGATAAAAAACGTCTTAGAGTCTGTCCAGATGAGGCGTTTTACGCGCGAGTCGACTCGCGCGCTTCAAAATATATTGCGTCCAGATACCGCATTTTACGCGCGTTTCTACCCTAGGAAACATCGCATATGCTGAGCTACGTCGTACGGATACACGATTGACAACTATGTCGACTCGTCACAGACTCGCGCGTAGTACTGGACGCAGCAATGGGACACGAGTATATCAAGGCGCGCGGCACTCGCGCGTACGACACGCGAGTCGAGAGTCTCGCTCATTGCACGCGTTTTACGCGCGAGTTAGGAAACGCGCCGCACCATCTGGGCGGGATATATGTAGCTCTAGTATCTCGGGTACGCACGAGTGTCTACGCGCGAGTCGAGAGTCTCGCTCATTGCACGCGTTTTACGCGCGAGTTAGGAAACGCGCCGCACCATCTGGGCGGGATATATGTAGCTCTAGTATCT
Source organism: Antheraea pernyi (assembly GCA_015888305.1). NCBI lineage: Eukaryota > Metazoa > Arthropoda > Insecta > Lepidoptera > Saturniidae > Antheraea > Antheraea pernyi. The sequence continues at coordinate 84,987 of MU159482.1, read as the reverse complement.
CGGGTACGCACGAGTGTCTACGCGCGAGTCGAGAGTCTCGCTCATTGCACGCGTTTTACGCGCGAGTTAGGAAACGCGCCGCACCATCTGGGCGGGATATATGTAGCTCTAGTATCTCGGGTACGCACGAGTGTCTACGCGCGAGTCGACTCGCGCGTAAAACGTCTCATCTGGACAGGCTCTTAGCGTGTCAGTATGGTGTATTACATCTTTCGATATTGGTCGCGATTTAGTCAGACACAATCGCAGTGTCCTACTAACGTACAAAACCACTTCCAAGCTCATTAAACTACAATACGCTTCAAATATGACGATTAATGCTAAAAAGAAAACCAAAATATATCGAATATTAATGTAATTTGCATGTCATCTAAATGGATACGAATAGACCAAGCGTACAAATGCCCCGTGCATTTATGGAAACGCATAAAAAACTTTACTATTCATCTCAAATAAATCAGCGTACGGACAGCACGAGTCCAAATCCTCTATTTGTATTGACAATATTAATAGCTCTGAGAATAACTTTAAAACAGGTCATATCAACAAGTCGGCATAATAAGATCTGGTGGCTTACAAATTAAAAGAAATTTATATATAATTTTCTACCTCAAAATTAATTATGAAAAGAGATATAAAGAGGACGTAAATATTTACATTCAGAATGCGCCAATATAATGTTATTCTTATCGAAAATGAAGTTGAATATAAAGATATCAATGTAATTAATGAAATCTGTACTAAATACTATATATTAAACTAGCATCGGGAATCAATGTTTTTTACTTTTGAAAGTACTGACTTTTGACTTTTTTGCCTTATTAATTGAAATAAGGAATTAATCAAATAAAAAATTCTTAATTCAATTTAAGACCCAAGGAGGTGCTTAAAACTACTGCAAATTAAAGAATGCATGAATGTAAGTAACAAATTAGAATTTTCAATATTCAGTTTAAGGTTTCGAAACATTAATATAAGCAACAAGTTTCTGCCCGCGACTTCGTCCGCGTGGAATAGTTAATTTGGGCCAACGCTAACACGCAGCAGAAGCTCTCAAAAGGAAAAAATACGATTTTGAAACATTCTTCATTGGTGTTCCGCTCCTATTGGTCTTAGCGAGATGATATATAGCCTTCCTCGATAAATTCAGGCCGGACCAATAGTCCCTGAGATTAGTATAGATTTGTTACGCCATTCTGCGCGCGGTGCTCAAAAAATACTAGATAAATTTCCATCAATTTTGGTTTAGTTTCAATTTATACTCACTTAATTCGCATCAAAAAAAAATGTCTATTATACGTCTATTGAAAATAAAGTCATTAAAGTCTTAAGAAATAACAATTTTTATAAACACCACGAATTGAATGATACGTATTTTCTTGCCATGTAGAAATTGGGCAAGCGGTGTGATGCTTATGTTTTACAAAATAATAAACGACGCAGACGAAGTCGCGGGTACCAGCTAATATAATGTAATATAGAATAACAATAGTACGTTATTTTACGACGTTTTTTCATTTGTTAGTATAACCTTACTTAAACATTTTAAATATGAAATTTGTATGTAAAATATCATTCATACGTTCTATCTGTTTAATTTAAATATTTAAACATTTTTCTGTTATGAAATTATTTACTAGAAACCGCCTACGAGTCGGCCCGCAAAAGATTTGCGATTGCATATTGTTTACAATAAAAATATTACGAAATTTTATGAAAAACATTGCTTTTGTTAATTTCGAATGCCGTTTCGTATATTTTGACTAATTTATGTTTCCGGTGATGATCGTATATGAATTCGTATGTGTGGTATGCAATACGTAGGTACGTTTTCTACATGCGAACGTTTTTACCGTGGAACTAGACCAAGAGTTTTAGAAGATTAATCTTCAACATTCCTTACTCCAGTGAAACTATGAAGGCCCGTCAGACTAATAGTATAATGAGTTCAAAAAAAAATTTAAACTTTTTAAATACTAACTAATACCAGCGACTTCGCTCTCGTATTATTAAATTATTAAGACCAATAATTATGAACAATCTTTGCTTTACTATTACTAATTAACACACAAATCGATTAAATTTATTATATTAAAAATTATCGATTTTAGGTTAAGTTGTTAAGTTTTATCATTATTGCTTAGTTTTTTTTGGAATAGCGTATCGATATATAATGTAGCTTAGAATTTGAATTTTTTTATATACATGTAAAATTTTCAGATTTTAATCCAACCAAACAACATTTTTTTAATGTATTCATATATACAAATTATCATGCTTGCTTTGATAGAATCTGCAGAATAAGTATAGCATACTATATACTATATATAGCATATAGTATAGTAATAAGCAGTCTTCAACAGAATTGGTATCTCCTTAGCGGTAATCAGTAACGTTTCTTGTGGCAACATGTTCTATGAAGCATGTCAATTGAAATCCGAGCGGGGCAAGATATTCTACGTTGCAACAGAATGAAACGTTGCAGAAGAATCGGCGGTTGAAACAGATGGGGTATCATTAGTTAATCGATTTCTGAATTATTTTGATGATAAATTTTTACTAGAGCTACGCTGAAGCTATTACTGGTTTCAGCATGAATGGGTCGACTCGTCCGGGGTAGTACCACCCTGTCATAGAAAACCGACGTGAAGTCACAGTGCTTGCCACTGTTGCGTTTCGTTCGGTCAATGAGAGCGCCGGAAGGCCTTCTCCCCTCCTCCTACCCACTTCCCCTCTCCTCTCCCCCAAACACAGGCTGGCAACGCACTTGCGACTCCCCTGGTGTTGCAAGTGTCTATGGACGATGGTGATCACTTAACATCAGGTGACCCACTTGTGCGCTTGCCTCCTATAATATAAAAAAAAAATCTTACATTAGCGAACCGTCTACGCTTCACATAGATGTAATATGCGATGTCACAAGTGTCTAATGCTCGGTTTCTTAGGTACTTTAATTGTAGTTTATCTTTTCAATAGCGTTATCGGTTCGATAACTTGTCAAATTGTATTTCTCAACACACAATCATACGATAAATGTCAGTGAAATTCAACGGGCCATTTGACAGTCTGTCTTAGGGATAACTTTGTTGAGTCAATAACTATTGGTAGTTTAACCGAGTACCTCAGAAACCGAGTATTAATGATTTAGATCCATTTTTAACGTTTTGTTTTTTTTTAATTTCATGTGACATAAAAATGATTACTGTGGATTATCCTTTGGAGACAAAACGCTTAAAATTTAAATAATTAAGATATTTTCTGTAGGGATTTTTAAATATGCACTACTGTATTACATTAGTTTTATGTACCTCTTTAAGTTAAGCAGGATGCAATTGGTGTGTTTTGTGATCTGTCTAAGGCTTTTGACTGCGTTGACCATAGTACCCTTATTTTGAAATTAAAACACTATGGTGTTTGTGGAGCTTCTCTCGACCTTCTAGCGTCCTATTTAGAAGATCGTTGTCACAAAGTTAGTGTAGACGGGGTTACGTCAGCTGGATCACTGACTCAAATTGGCGTCCCACAGGGTTCTATTTTAGGGCCATTTTTGTTCTTAGTATATATAAATGATCTACCGCTAGTGGTTGATAACTGTGCTGACATGGTTCTTTTCGCGGACGACACTTCAATTATATTTAAGGTAAAAAGAATAGATTCAGAGCTTAGTTATCTAAATAATACTTTAAATAAAATTTCCGACTGGTTTGCGTTAAATAATCTATTGCTTAATGCCAACAAAACAAAATGTATAAGATTTACCTTGCCTAATGTTCGGTTTACTAATAGTAGAATCGAGATCGATGGGAATCTAGTAGGCTTAGTTGACGATACTGTGTTCTTGGGTATTACACTTGATTCAAAGTTACAATGGGGTCCTCACGTAAAAAAATTGGCGGGAAGACTAAGTTCTGCTGCATTCGCAGTTAGAAAGATTCGCCAGCTAACAGATATTGCCACTGCTAGGATTGTCTACTTCGCTTACTTCCACAGCTTAATGTCTTATGGTATTTTGTTGTGGGGTACAGCAGCTGAGGTGGACACCATATTCCTATTACAAAAACGAGCAGTTCGAGCAATTTATAATATGAGGCCTCGCGAATCATTAAAGACTAAGTTTCAGGAATTCGGTATCTTAACTCTGCCCTCCCAATATATTCTAGATAATTTAATGTATGTCCGCAAAAATTCAGATATGTTGGATCTAGTAAAAGACCAGCATAATTTAAATACTAGAAACAGCAACAAATTGGTCATTCCATGCTTCAGGCTCACTAAATCCAAAAACAGTTTTTTAGGTAATAGTGTTAAGTTTTATAATAAAGTCCCAAAACACATTACCGATTTGCCTGATAGTGAGTTCAAGAACCATGTCAAGCGGGTTTTAATATCTAAAGGCTATTATAGGGTGGATCAATACGTGAATGATTGTGACGTCTGGAAATGACGCCCCTCTCTGTGCATCCACTAATAACGAATGTGAATATTTATATTACTATAGAAATACATGACATGAAAAAATAAACCAGATCGAGTTTCTTGCCGGTTCTTCTCGATGACTGGGCTGTTTTCCGAACCGGTAGTAGCTTTGACATTCATAAGCGCCTTCTCAGGGCCTAAATTGAATAAAGGATATTTTGAAGTGTAGAATTACCAATGAAACCATCCGAAATCTTCTTACAACTTCATTGTCTTTTTTTTTCGAACTGACTACGCTATTGACCTATCAAGGTCTTAACAGCTTCACCGGACTACTAAGGCGACTTAAGGCACTCAGCCGATTTTATTTGGGCAACTAGCTCAAGGGTGCACGACACTCCTCGGCTTGGGCTGTTGCCTGATACATGCAATTCGCGACCTATCTGAGCTAACCTTGTTTTTCTTTTTTATTATCGTGGGAAATCCCTAATGGATACGCCACCCTCCCCTTTATGTCCGACTCGCACGGACTAAAACCCCACGGTGTACCGACAGACCGTAATTGTTGGGGCGGCAAGGGATCGTACAATGCTAATCAACCTTGTAAAGCCGCCTCACCGGTCCGCCCGGCGGAAGGTCACCGCCGGGCTCCTACCTATAGAGAAGCAGACTGGGTACACACCAGCTGCCTCCCCTCGTCCGCCAGACCTATGCAATGAGGAGATGGGGCAAGCTAAGCTAACTATTCATACATATATGAGTTGTTGAAACATATATGTGTACCAATCATACATACCTCAACAACTCTTATATATATTTCGTATCGGATTGGAATACGTCGAGTATTCTCTACTATATTTACTGCTATAGTACTTATTATACCCATAAACCATCTTCTCTAAATTATAGTGCCAACCGAGTCAAATATCGTTGATTAATAACAAAAAAATAAGGTAACAGACAGCCTCGAAAAGCGACTTCCTTTTAATAATATTTATATAAAGAATATTTCAGGTCTGGGAAAAAATCGCAGTGTAGGAAAAGCCGCCATCAAAAGCTACTATTTAAATAATAGCGTACACGACGTGTTTTCAATGCGATGAAGTGAATGAGAAATAAATCATACCGGATAACTGTTATCTTATGATCTGTATGTGATTCGACTACAAGGAGGGCTCACGTACTATGTTTCACTTCTCTACAGCTGACATTCTTTGTACTCACCGCGATAAATAATGAGATCGCCACACCGTCATACATTCCTTATATTTTTAAATAGAATAATACATTTTTATTTATTTGTCCCAATTTTAAGATCGAATAAAAACTCTTTGCTCCGAAAAAATTTAATTACTTTAAATATCAAAGAGATCGATTCAAAAATTAATAATAATTATAGTGATATTAGGTCAAGTATATGTACAATCCGTGTCAATCTTTTTGGCCGGTCTGAATATAACCGTAAGTTCGAGTTTGTGCGTATTATTGTCTAAAGTTTAATACAAAATAAAATCAAAAAATTCATTAATATAGGGATCTAAAATTGTCATTTATTTACCCTTAGGTTGTCTCTGTGCTATACATACTATCTAATAACCTAAATTTGTGTTCTGCTCAGTATAGACTGAGATCGGTTAAAAAATATGACAAGGACTGTAAATGCACTTGAATTCAAATATAAGAAAGACTCTTAATTATTTTCTCTTCATAATAATTTAGCTTTATTTGTTTTTATTCTTGATAATAATGTAGCTTTTGAACACAAACTCATATGACATTAGATGACGAGGTTTTCTAAGATGGAAAACAAGCCAAAACTAGAGGCTCGCTTTCAATTGCAGCTGCCAGAACATTCGAACGCGTGTTTGGTGACATATTTTCCAATTGAAGGTAGTAGCTATCCAGGCGGACTTAGAAAACGTCCTATCACCATACTACGATCCATTTCAGTTGCTCTAAGATTTGAACCAATTGGATTATTTTATCTTTTATAGGTTTTTACGTTTCACCAAAATATTACATGATAGTACTTTTTTTTTAAAATATATTATAGGAGACAAACGAAGTGGGTCACCTGATGGTAAGTGATCACCGCCGTTCATAGACACTAACAATAGCAGGGGTGCCGCAAGCGCGTTACCAGCCTTTTAAAGATGGGGGAGGGGGAGGGGAGGGAAGGTGGGCCTCCGACGCTCTCACTGACCGAAAGACACGCAACAATGCAGGCACTGTTACTTCACGTCGGTGTTTCTATAAGAGAGTGGTACTACGCCGGGCGAGCCGACCCATTTATGAAACTAGTAATGTAACCAGTAACCAGACGATGTAGTCAACGTACGAAGCCTTGATGGGGGCTACCTCTCAATTAAAGTTACTGGATCACACTTACAGGTGCTTCGTTATAAGTTATCAACTTTCGAGTGGTACCTAAGCGGGTGGGCAGTAGAAAGCACGTACTATACCATGATATATCATCATGAATTTTACCATCATCTAAATCTCCTTTAAGGAGAACCTATATCCTATATATAACCTTTGGAACCTATATCAAAGGATGTTGTACCTGGATAAAATACCACTGAATTCCAGTGTGTAACTATACGTTTATGATGTCTCCATTATTTTAGGAATATATCGCATATAGTTCGTATTTAGCATTCTTGCTTTGAACTTGAACAAATTCGATAGCGTCCAATGCTTGCAATAATGACATGGTTAGGTTAGTCGCGGTTTCTGAGGGGATGGGCCGGGGGGCTCATCTCCTCATTGCACAGGTCCGGCGGACGAGGGGGGGGCAGCCGGTGTGTACCCGGTCTGTCCCTCTATAGGTAGGAGCCTGGCGGCCACCTTCCGCCGAGCGGACCGTGGGGGCGGCTCTACAAGGTTGATTAGCTTGAACGATCCCTTGCCGCCCCCACAAAACGGTCTGTCGGTACACCGTGGGGTTTTAGTCCGTGCGACTCGGACATAACCCACCCTCTCCCCCGGGAGGGTGGCGTATCCATAAGGGATTTCCCCACGTTAAAAAAAAAACAATAATAAAAAAAAAAGGTTAGTCGCGGTTTATGTTCAGTCAATTCATAACTGAATTATATCGACGAATGGCTATGTGTAACCAATATTTCGCGAATCATTTGTTTTTGGTACGCTTACTTTCAGGAAAGATTACGTCATTATGTCGTAAAATAGACACAACCATCTTGCTTTTATAGGTACTTATTATTCCACATTATTGTATTGTGCTCTATACGTGTAAGCACAGAAATAACGCCAACAATGTAGAAAACGATAAAATCAAACTGTTATCCATCGAATGGTGAAATTCACAAATAATTGTTATGTGTATAACACGTAATATTTGTAAATCATTTAACGCGTTTGTTTGCATGTACACTTGACTTTGGCCGTAAAATTGGGTTTAGAAGTGCCTGGGGTTAAATATATATGAACTGCCAGTATACATTCGGCCTTCCCTTAAAACAGTTCTACCGGGTGGTTCTGGCAAAATGGTGGTGATTAGGCTGGTGAACATTTTTGTAACTTATTGAATGTAAGCATTTTTAATGTATCTCTCTATAATCCATACCAATATTATAAAGCTGGAGGGTTTGTTTGTTTGGTTGAACGCGCTCATCTCAGGAACTACTGGTCCGATTTGAAAAATTCTTTCGGTGTTAGATAGCTCATTTATCGAGGAAGGCTATAATAGGCTATATATACATCACGCTATTCCACGCGGACGAAGTCTCGAACAAAAGCTAGTATTTAATAAAAATGAGATATTATTATCAGGTACTATTAACTCTTTATCTAATAATGTCTAATAAAAATCGGTTAAGCTGATTCGCAAATTAGCATTGATAAACAACAGACGAATAAATTCTATTTATATGTACAAATAAACTACAATAATGTAAACTAACATATAGCATCCTGTATATAAAAAACAATAAAGATACAAAAAATATATATTTAAAATTGTATCCCTATCATTAAAATGTATTTAACAGTTTACCTTAAATAAGATATCTCGTAAACAATAAACTCTAATTTAGTAAATTCTATAAAGTTACTACGAAGCTAAAAGGAGGTGATAATAGATGTACGATCTCGTACAACTATCGAATAAGAATAATTTCATTTTAAAATGTTTATAAGAATCGGATCTCATTTAAATCTTTTTTTTTGTGTGTACTTTAAGAATATTTATTCGTAGTCTTTCCTGTAGCTGTTAAGAGAAATTTGCTTTGGTGTCTAGGGTTCGGGAGGTATTAAACGATCCTTTTATCTTTGCGCGGAACCCTATTCTTTTTACACCAGCTATCGGCCAGTAAAAGTCCTGTCAAAATTTTATTGTTGTGGAAATCAGCCGGAATAAACAGACGAACGTTCTTTTTACAAATCGTTTCTTTGTTATAAGTACGGCATATACTTTCATATCCATTTAATAAATAGCTTTTATTCTAACATTACAAACAGATGCATTATTTTTATTTAATTGTATAGATGATTTAATTTTTAGCAAAGGAATGATGGAAAAAGCAATACTTATCTTTAGTGCCTTATCTGTTTTCTTTTTAATCTATATTTTTGAACTCTACATCGAAGCCTGAATGAGGATAAAGAAAGTATAGTTATTAAAAGATAGTATGGCTGCTAATAGTACTTAAATTAACAACAAATCAAATCACACAAGATCATTACCGTTATCCCACCTAAGTCCCTACAGTCTTTTTCCACCCTCTCCTATCAAATGACATCTCAGTATTCACACCTTTTATGCATATATCATTTTTCACACAGTTCATCTATACCTTTTTCGGTCTTCCTCTACTCGTATATCCGTCCACCATCATACTCAACACTTTTCGAGTTAAATTAACAGCTCCAATTGTCGCTAAATAGGTATATTACCGTCCGAAGAAAGATCTTGAGCTTTATATATTCGGCATTAGGAAAAAAGTAGCATCTAATAGTAAGTGTTTTTCATTGAACTCATTCCTTCATTTCATTGCACTTTCGTTCTGAAATTACACTTAATCGAAAAACATACTTCACTAAAGACAGGATTTTTCACTTTTCTACGTTTTTTTGTTTTAGTTAGACGTGCCTCTGTTCATTATGGCAGCAACATAGATGTTTTCCGTTAATAAAATAGTAAGTGTAAACGTAAACATCTTACTGGTCCTATGACTACTTGAGAAGTCAATAAAAACCAATATCTAAACTAGTGACTTTACTAGAAATATAAAATATCTATTGGTAAAGACTATTCTTAACATTGACTGGACGAGATCCTTAATATAGTTGTTCCTAAAATTCATCATCAATTTTTTCCTAACATACTTTATAGGGTTTTACCACAATTTCACCTGATGTTAATTTTTTTTATGTGTAAAGCAGGCAAACGTATTGTTGGGTCAACTGATGTTAAATTATTTCCACCGTCCATACGCACTAGCAACACCAACGAAAGTGCGTTTCCAGCCTGTGTATGGGGGAGGGGAAGGGAAAGGAGGTAGGCCTCCCGCGCTCTCACTGACCGAACGAAACGCAACAATGCAAGCACTGTTACTTCACGTCGGTGTTCTGTGAGAGGGTGGTACTACCTCGGGCGAGTCGACCCATTTATGCTGAAACTAGTAATAGTTACAGCGTGGCTCTACCACCTTCAAGACCTTAAATGACGAAGTAGTCTAAGATGGTAAATACGCCAAGCCTACACGGAACTGGTCCTCGAGTGTAGCTGCCGGAAAACACCAACAGGTGCTTGGCGACAGGCTTTCAATTTGAGTATGGTAGCTAGGTAAAAAGAGAATGCAGATTTTGTGACAGTGCTGATGAAACTCCCAAACAACTGTTCTGTGAATGTGCTCTACCGAAGCCTACTCGAAACCCGATTCTGGGAAGGCATGTATCACTCCCGGATGAGGTGCAGATGCTCTTTTTTTATAGTAGCACGGCTAATGATGATGATAATGACTGCACTATGCCTAATGGTAAGCATAGTACAATCCAAAAACAATGGCGACTACCGAGTGACTCACTATCTATCGCCGGTCGGCGCTGTCATGCCGGCCTGCGAAAGGCTGGATATGCACAGGCTGATCTCGAAACGCGACCCGCAGAAGCGAATCACTATAACGGGCTTTTTCGCCATATACATGGTGGTTGCGACCCAGTCAGGCTGTAGAACCATACTACCCCGCTTTCGCCATTGCCTCGTTCGTTATTCAGCAGGGTGCACCACGTACAGGTGAGGTTGGCTTGGGTGTCTCAAGTCTTATAATGTTATTCGACACCCCTTACACCCCAAAAATGAAATCTTAATCTTAATCAAAAAAATCCTGCAGTTTCCAAATGCTATAGGACTAGGTAGGTGGCTTTAGTAATATGGGGATACCACGGGTCGTAGTGATACGGGACTAAGGCCGGCATAGCCCCGGTATAAAATAATAATAATGGTAGCTAGGCGGAATTATAAAAAACCTTACCACCATGGTATGGATTCATTGTGACGTTTTCTTTCCCTGGAAGCTTCGACTGAATTGTAGGGAACCTACGTCTATCGATACTGTGTCTGAACAGGCTATCAACTAAGCCATCGCTTTAACTCTTCAATTCATCCGTATCAAATCTTTACTTTTTAAAACAACAAGTCTGGAAAAAATACATATCTCTAAAATAGTTCTTAAAATATATAAGATACTAGCCTACCCGTGCCCACTTCGTTGGGCGATAAAGGGTATTATCAAGCTACAACTTTTCTCTAGAACTCAATCATATATCTCTCATCGTTAAGGCAGCATTCTTAAGAAACGTTTTCATTCGACCATTTTTTCTCCGACTCCCCAGATATTACCCCCTACAACCTCACAAACTTTACCTCTTTATAATATTATTATAGATAATATAATTAGTTAATAGCTTCTGCCCGCGACTTTGTACGCATGGAATAGTTATTTTGGGCTAAAACGCAGCGAAAGCTCTCAAAAGGAAAAAAAGCCCCGATTTTAAAACATTTTTCATTGTTGCTCCGCTCCTATTGGTCTTAGCGTGATGATATATATCCTATAACACTCACAAATAACGTGACTTTATATTGGTAATTATAAGAATTTTCAAAGTCGGTTTAGTAGTTCCTGAGATTACCCCCTACAACGTCACAAACTCACAACCTTTACCTGTTTATAATATTAGTATAGATTAAATAATTATATGCTTTTTCAATATTTTCACAGACCAGCATGAACCGTGGCTCCCGGGAAGAGTTGCTGGGAAGCTCTCAAGAGGCATTGAGGAACAGTCATCATGACCTGCGTTTTAACTACGAACGTCCTCTGACCAAAGAGGAGAAAAATTATCTGCTTCATGCGGATAGGGGCGATTACGTCACAGTCAAACGGTAAGCTGTCTTCTATATATATAAAAAAATGCTGTATGTATGTATGCGCACCACTTCAGAACGTGTGACACCTATTTGACCTAATTCTTATTTTGTTGTCCTTGTAATTGACAGGATAAGTTTTATAAAAAAAACTATGTGTATACGCGGTAAAAGTGAAACTCGGTATTCTGATAATTTTTTAAGAGAATGAGATGATTGACTAATTTTGTAGTATGTAGACTTTAATTTGAAAAGACTAATTTTATAAAGTCATGCAAATTTGCTTGTGTTACCTAATCAGCTATAACTATCGCGATACGACGCATTTTTGTCCAAGGTCGAGTACTAATAGAATGCTACTCCTGAGTAGTAAATTAGAGGGGACTGGTACGTGGGCGTGTGTTGTCAGCCATACTTGTGGGTCCATAAAACTGTTGTAATGCGTAATCAGAATAATGTTTAAATACGAAGGAAACCTATATAAGCTGGAAGGCAAACCAATAGTGAACGCGCTGCAGTGTACCAATTCGCTAGGCATGATTAGCGGCAGTCACTGATAGATGAGGTGTTTACAGTCAATTATCAGAAGAAGCAACCTGTTTATTAATCCATTTAGCGAGACGTCCAACTGACCAGTTTCCTTCGAATTCACAAAACGTGTTTTCTCTATCGTTCAACGTAATGATTGCGATAGACAAAACGAACTTAGCCGTCTATCTCGGTCTTCACCTCGACGTACCAAATCAAAAATTGATGATTGACTTATTGGATGCATTTAACCGACCAGCTGTCTCTTTCAGTTACACAATGAACACGGGAACACGTTTAGTACAGTAACGTGCATACGTTTTTTAATTATTTATGACATAAGAAAAATTACATATATTTTTATATAGTAGGACTCTATTCAGGAAACCGCTATTACGGTTTAATCGAGGAGTCGTATTTTCGTCAATACGCCGACAAGAACTATATAAGCATTTTAAGTTTTTGAAGGTAGTTCGCTTATGAAATACATTTCGGTTGTTTTACATTACTTCCTTGTAGTTCTTTTATATAATCGGCTGGTAATGCGTTTAAGATTGAAGGAAGCATATATTCCCACGTACACATACCATAGTAACTGTTATAACGAGGCAGTGTATACATGGGAACATCTGCCAAAATCCGCAGAGATTCCGGTCGTACTCTTTTTAGTAAATTCATTTATCTTCTCACAAATTACGGCCATTTTAACTTTGTGGAAGACACTCACAATTAAATGTTTAAAAAGACCTTCTATATTATTTTTATATTTGAGTTTGTTCAGGTACTATTGTTTTTAATGATCAATGATACATACGTACACACATCATGTCCAGGGCTGTCAAGTTTTTTGATTCGAATTTAGGCTAAAGTCCAAACACGGAACAAAAGAAAATAGATACATTTTCATAGCTTATGACAATTTAAGAAATAACTGTATAGTGTACTCGTATTTTGTTATATAAAAAAGGATTAATAGATATTTAAAATAATATGAAAAAGTCTAGCGGTTGTGATGTATATTAACTTAATTTTGGCGTATTTTAAAGTAGCCACGATTTCGTCTGTCATTTATTATCTTAACGATGTATTTTCTGTACAGAGGAAATAATCACTAAAAATAAGTGTTTATAAAAATCGTAGTTTCCTAAAAAAAATTTATAAATTATTTATGAAATGAAGCTGCCGTGATATTTTTTGGTTAAGGACCAAATATCTGGATTGGGAAATAAAAAAAAACGAAATCTATCCAGTAGTTTATGATTGGCGTGCGTACAACAACGTACTTCTAAATTTATATATATAATATAAATTTATATTTATATTTATATAATTTATATAATATATATTAAAATTTAATTTGATAACTATAATTATATAGCAGAGTATAAAAACTCTGTAAGTATCAAGAATACAGTTGCATACATTTCCCTCTATAAAGACTCAAGTGGAACAGCACATCAACGATTGTGTTTCTCGTAAAACGTCCAGAAATCATAATATTTACCTTTGCAATCTATCGATTAACCGAAATTAGGGCACAGTTATGCCGAAAGCCTCGCGTTAAGTATTAATTGGATTAGTCTGCCCTTGTAGTGATTCGTTCGTTTTAATGATTGCTGAAAGGCTATCTGTTAATTTGCTGGCACTTTTGTAGGTTTTCATGCTGAATCGATGTATTGTATGAATATACGAATGGTATTGATTAAATTAAGGCACAGATACGATATGACATAGGTAATGTTTGCATAATTAACGATGTGTCATACGATGGTGGGTGGATATAGAAGTAGAGAAAGACCGAAGAAGGTATGGACGGATTATGTCAAAAATTATATGCGTGTAAAAGGTGCGAATACTGAAATGACATCTGATAGGCGAGAACGGAAAAGAAAAACATATATTGCCGACCCTAGTTAGGTAAGAAGATGATAATGATAGGTAGTGTTATATGTATTCATATTAATTTTAATTTAATTAATTTAATTTAATATAACTTCTTCTTACCCTTATCCTATCTAAGTAAGATCAACACAACATGTTTTCGTCTTCTACTCTCTTCTGTTATATATCATCTCAATCCTTTTATGCACATCATTTTTAACACAATCATTTTTCGGTACTTTTTTACCCCTGTACCCACCATACTTATAATTTTTCCATTTACATGACTTTCATATTTTCATCTCTCGTCTTCAACTACTCTGTCACCATTTTTAAACTACCCCTGATATACTCATTCTTAATCTTATCCATTGTAGTTATAACATAAATCCATCTTAACAGTTTAGTAAGGGGTGTCAAATAACATCATAAGACTTGAGACACCCAAGCCAACCTCACCGGCACGTGGTGCACTCTGCTGAATAACGAATGAGGCAATAGCGATAGCGGGCTGGTAGGGCTTTACAGCCTGACTGGATCGCAACCACCATGTATATGGTGAAATCGCCCGTCATAGTGATTCGCTTCTGCGGGTCACGTTTCCGAATCAGCTTATGCATATCCAGCTTTTTGCAGGCTGGCATGACAGCCTAGACCAGCGATTATTTTTGGATTGCACTGTGTTTACCATCAGTCATTTTGTCGTGCTACAATAAAAAAAGTATAAAAAAAATTCTGCCATATGTTATCTTTTCTCATCCATCTCTTTCGAAGCTCAGCACTCACGATTCACGATAAGCGATAGTTGAACATGTAGATTTTTAAATTAAAGCTGATCTTTTAGTAGATAGCTTCACCATTGTGAAACCATAATAAGATAAGGCAGATTCTAGATTAATAGATAATTTACTACGTTTATCCAGCTAGTAGGTACTATTTAAAATCTTTTCTGGTCCAGGAATATCTAAGAGAGCCTTTCTAGATTTGGCACTTCCCATGTCATTCTCTTTTGTAATCACCACGATAAAATAAAGAATAAATATTACATTCCAATACGATTCTTTAAGGAACCATTTTTTGTTTTCCTGCTTAGTTAGCTTCAGCCATTGTTGATAGATCCCAAATGCGTGTACTCGTTCATAAAGCACATTTGTAGATACGCATATATAGTAGAGGAGACTAAGTAATCCGGCATTTCAGTACTTTTCTAACGTGCTTACACACCCGGTATCTGTATAACCTTCAAATATTGTATATAGATTTTCTAGACAATCCAATACCCGACACCCTCTGGTTTTCAATGTGCCGGATTAGTGGCACTCTACCGTACTCGTATATCACATTAACGTTGTCATTTGTTTCATGTAAAAGTTATAGTGCTGTTTTAAATATATTACTATATTTCGGTGATAATATGAAAAGAATATTAAAATTCTACTTTTTGTAACTGATTAACCCTGTTATTTGGAAGAACTTCTATAGCGTCATAGGGCTTGTTAACGTGGGTGGATGGCATTCAGTCCAAATGCCAACTAGCTCAAGTCAAACTGGCTGAACTTCGCTTAAAGCTGTTGCCTTTATTGAGAATTTAAATCCAACATGGTACCATGCACACTACCATGTCGATTGAGTGTCTTCCGTGATCGCCGCCAAGTTCGATGGTGCTACACAGGTTCTTTCAGGCAATAGAGTTAATCAAATTAAAAAAGAAAAACATAATTTTTTGACACCACCACACTACAAAAATGTATACATTCATACTTATATTATAAATGCAAAAGTGCATTTCAAGGCAGGGAGATGTAAAAATTGAAAGTGAGTTTACAAATGTGCGTGTCGTACTGGATGTTACAATAACTCATAAAAACTCATACTCATAACATACAATAAGACAATAACTATCTATTGGTTTATTACGCTTCGGAATCAGACAGTGTGATTTAGACTGATCACGGTATATAGATTCCTTTTAGTACTATATAGGTAGCGCCTGGCCGCAATCTTACCTCAAGTCAAACAACGATGTAGTACAATATGATAAACACGCTATACCTAGTGGAACTGATTCCCAAGTGCAGCTCTCGGAATACACCAACTAATGCTTGGCTACGGATTTTACACTTGAGAAAAGAGAGTCAGTCAGTAATCTGGAAGACAAGATTAAGCTGGCATCCAAAAAGCTCGGTATTCTGAATAAAGCAAAACGGTCCTTCATCCCTGGGCAAAGACTGTTGTTGCACAAAAGCAAGTTCGACCCCATATGAAATACTGCTTCCATCTCTGGGCAGGATCATCTGGATATCAGCTTGGACCATTTGACTCGGCGTAAAGACAAATGATGAGAATTGCTGACGATCCCAAGCTTACAAACGGTATCGAACCGTCTACGTCTACGGAGTCTACGGAGAGACGTCGCCTCTTTATGTGTGTTCTACCATTTATATAATGGGTTGTGTTCCGAGGAATTGTTTAACCTTGTATTATACCTTTTTTATGCCTGTAGCTGCTTTCTACCATCGCACTGCTCGTCATCGACAGGGAATTGATCCTCACAGATTGGAACCGAAATGGTCTCGGACAGCCGGTTCCCGAAGGGTTTCCTTCCACGAACGATCCGGTTGTGGAATGAGCTTCTGCTGAAGTTTTTCCTAGGGACTACAGTATGGAGTGCTTCAAGAGGAAAATAAATAGGTTATTTAAGGGTCGGCAACGCGCATGTAACAAACACTTCTGATGTTACAAGCGTCCATAGGCTGCGGTGACTGCTTTACATCAGGCAGCCCGCATGCTTATTTGCTACCGTCGTGGTATAAAAAAAGAGCTAACACCATGCTATGATTTCATAGCAAGCATTGGAACCTACGTTGGACGACGTAATGTCCAGATACCAGATACTGAGGAGCTTGTTTTAGTATTGAACCTTAATTAGCTATCATAGCCTTAAATTGTAAAAGTGTAGTTGAATTGTAGATTATCATTTACCCGATTATCACTTTTATTTTAGCATTGCACTGTAATGTGTGCCACTTTGCCGTGGTCCTATAAATACAGAGGAAAACAATATCGTACTCGTAAAACTGGCATTTCAAATTAATAACGTGTGTTAAAGCTGTTATAAAACGTAAACTGTAGAAAGTGTTTGCTCTGCGTTGCGAAATAGATTAGTGACATCATTGTTTGTCATCGTAAATAACCCATTTACACGTGAGGATGTTTGACCGTCCACGAGTAGATAGTGTAGAAATATGTTTTTTATACACTTTATGAGTTTTAGCTTTTTCGAACTGACTACGCTATTGGCCAAGCAAGGTCTTAACAGCTTCACCGGACTACTAAGGCGAGCGCTTAAGGCACTCAGCCGATTTTATTTTGACAACTAGCTCAAGGGTGCGCGGCACACCTCGGCTTTGGCTGTTGCCTGATACATGCAATTCGCGACCTATCTGAGCTAAGCTAAGCTTACTATTCATACATATATGAGTTGTTGAAACATATATGTGTACCAAGCATACATACCTCAACAACCCTTATATATATTTCGTATCGGATAGGTGAGTTTTAGCGTTTGACTTCAATCGCATCTGATATGAAATAACGATGCGGTCTGAAATGCTTAACACGCTAACCCCAGAGGCGACTGGCTCTCAATTGCAACTGCCGGAATATACCAACAGAAATACGACCATTTTAAATTTTCATCACGATGACCTTAACCTTAAGCTCCAACTCAGTTGCTAAGATTTGAACCTATGTCCATCGTCACGGTGTCCAAACTCGCTATTAGCATAGCTACCACTGCTTAAAAAATAGCGGTTATATTAAATATTGAAGGAAAATTTCTTCTCCATTACAAGAAAGCACACTTGTAACGACTGTATCGCCTTTATGGACTGTATTCTCGTCAATCTTTCTGGCAGCTCTAAACGTAGCCGTAAGTTCGCAGTGGTTTTAGTATTGTCAGAAGGTTAATACAAAACAGAGTGAAAATATGATTATAAGAATCTAAATTGGCATTTATTTATACACCATTTCAGGTCTCGATTCCTTCACTATATACTCGCCATGTAAACAATTTCGTCTCAGTTTGGTTGGATTAGGTTAGACTGTCATAATGGGAATCCGTCGAATGAAGTACGGGCCATAGGCCGCAGCTTCTAGAGAAAGCATGAGGGTGCTAGACACCCTCGGGACGTAGGTGAACCCACTTACCACCTGAGGGCGACCCGAGCGCGTGACCAGGACGCGGAGAATGCTCACGCGATCCAAAACCTGGTTCACACTTTCGCACCACTTTCGTGGGGTTGTTAGCCGATATGAGTCGCGGCATAACCCTCCAGCTGTTGCCCATGTCCCCAACGACAGCTGGAGGTGTAACCTATGCGGGATTTTCCCCACCTAAAAAAAAAGGTTAGACTTACGAAAGAAGATAACGCGAACCGGCCGCAGCAGCGGTCAGCGAGCGCGGTGCATTCATTATATACGTAAGTAAGCTTGTTTGAAACGACAGATTTAGACCTGTCTATTCCATAAACGGTTCTATTAAAGGTAGCCATTCATATCCTTAACTATGTTTCGTTGGCCTTATATAAAGAAACGCATATAGATGCATTTTATGATTATTTAATGTGTAAAAATTTCAAGGACTCATCATGGACATGCTAATTTTAATTTATCTGTACTTATAAGTATGACGTGTTGCGCGTATGGTATGCTAGTTCGATGCATTCGGAATAGGTAAAATATCGCGTATATTCAAGTAAACATTTCTTTAGTCTGGTTGTGATTTGAAACTTCACGAAACTGAAGAGCGACATTAAAAAGAGAAATATACATCTACAGGATTGATTTAATTGGTTTAATATGTGAGAGAATGAGTTATTATACAGCGTTTCCTATACTCGTGGTCCAGTCGTTGTATATTGCCCTACGTAATATTTGTTCTGCTCTCAGCGTTGTATATGTGTGTGCGTCTACGTATTGTGAAGACTTAGAAAAAGACGTTACAACCAACGTGGTGGTTCATGTGTCTCACTAAAATAAACGTTGTTCGGAGTGCCGACAGATGTTAAAACCAAATTAATGGTAATGGTTTTAGTTTACAAATTACCCATTTTTGTTACTACAATTTATTTGAAAAGCCAAAAAACAATTTTATTTCATAGTTTTCTCTTTTGCCGGTAATTCCCAATGACTGATTATTTTTTTATTCTCATTAATATTAACTAATGTGACAGGTTGATAGAACAATATGCTGGAAGCCTCGACATACTGGACATCAACTGTGTGGACCCGCTAAATCGTTCAGCACTCATAGCAGCTATAGAGAATGAAAATATTGAACTAATCAAGTTGCTTCTCAATTCCGGGATTAAAGTTAAGGTGAGTGACATATATGATAATCACATCTAATATATCAATAACGAATTATTATGTTGTGCTATTTCACAATAATCGTTGTTATAAACTGTTGTTAATTATTATGCTATTTATTAGCAAATTGCTGTTTTGTATAATAATACAGTTTATAATAATGACGTCTCTTTCACACCTACTGCTTGTTCCATAATGCTTGCTTATTCACACGCTGTGATAATATTGGCTGACGAATTTCATTGTTAATAATAATATACGGATAATCACAGAATAATGATGAATTCGGTGAATTGTCATACATTGCGTAAGAATATTTTTTTTCTTTTTTCTCGAACTGACTACGCTATTGACCCGGCAGGGTCTTCACAGCTTCACTGGACTATAACGTAAGAATAATACATTAAGGTATTTGTCGTCATAATGGCCTCACATTCACATTTTGTTGTATTGAATTCCATTGTGCTGTTTATTAACAGTGAACATGTAATTAATAATATACGTTCTACAAAATATTATTAGTAATTTAACTTAATTCTAAACTATGTAAAAATTAATTACAATTTCATTAAAAGTTAGAATCGAAGTTAATCTTGTGAGACAGACAATAATAACTTGACTTTAGGTGCTTCGGTAAATTTGAGAGAGGAGGGGCGGGAAGGGGAAGCGGGTCTCCGGCACTCTCACTGACCGAACAAAACGCAACAACGCAAGCACTGTTACTTCACGTCGGTGTTTCTATAGGTCGAGTGGTACTACTCAGGGCGAGCCGACCCATTCGTGCTGAAACCGGTAATAGCTTGAGCGTGGCTCTACCACCTACAAGCATTCATCTAATGTTAAATTAATCGCTGCTTATCACCCAGTCGTGTTGATCTATTGGTTTGACCGGTGGAATATCACTTTGATGTCTGCAGGCAACCTCGGAACGGGATTCGCGTACATTTACTGATTTAAATTGGTAACACTTTCGGCGAAGGAAAACAGCGTGAAGAAACCTGAACCTGAGAAATGGTCTTGTAATATGTGGGAAAACATAGAACCGTGGATTTCTCAGAGTTTGAAGTAGCCAATACTTCGTGGGCTGGCGTGGTCATTATTATTATTTTTTTATTGTAGCACGGCAAAGTGACTGCACTGTGCCTGATAGTAAGCACAGTACAATCCAAAAACAACGGTGACCACTGAGAGATACCACCTCCGGCGGTTGTCGATGTCATGTCATGCTTGAAGGACCCCATGTTATAGGAAGGAGGGAACACACTAGCCGGGAGATTTTTCCACAGCTTCACGGTACGGCCAAAATAAGATGTAGCGAACTTTTTAGTTCGTGCCCAGATAGGAGTTACCGTAAAACTGTGGCTCCGAAGACCAGCGCGCGTGGTTCGGTTGTGAAAAGGAGAGGAAGGGATTAATTTAAATAACTCTTCAGAACAAATCCTTAATTTGAACAGTCCTTATCTTTTTTTTTTCTTTTATGTCATAGGTGGCAAACGAACAGGTGGGTCACCTGATGTTAAGTGATCACCACCGTTCTTGGACACTAACAACAGCAGAGGAGTCGCAAGTGCGTTGCCACCCTTTGGGGGGAAGTGTTAGGGGAGGGAGTGGGAGAAGAGAGAGGAGAGGGGAGGGGAGGTGGGCCTCCGGCGCTCTCACTGACCGAACGAAACGCAACAATGCAAGCACTGTTACTTCACGTCGGTTTTCTGTGAGAGGGTGGTACTACCCCGGGCGAGCCGACCCATTCATGCTAAAACCAGTAATAGTTTCAGCGTGGCTCTACCACCATAGACTTCCTTCCTTCTACTTCTACTTCCTTCGGGAAGAGTCCAATGGTCCCACAGTTGATCTCTTACACTTCTTAAGCTACCTGTTGATTTTCCTTCTGTTACAGTCTTGATCGGATTCGTTGTTTGAAATCCTTTGACAAACAGAGAATATAATAATATAATACTTATTTATTTATCAGACAACAAGTGTCCACAAAAAAAAAACAAATTATATAGTAATAAATAACTAAGTAATAAGTTTAAAAATAAAATAAAATAATTATATTAATATGTCCTTATATACAAAGTTATATGAATATAAAGAGGATGAGAAGATGAAAATCACACTATTATATAACAACCGATATCCAGTGCTTCATGAAAGGACTATCGTACATGTCTACCAGTATACAATTGTTCTCATTATCCTATTAGGACTATCGCGAAGTCTACCCAGGATGGATGCAATTCTCTTACGCATAAAAATCATCAACTCTGGCGTTCGCAAACATGTCAGAAGCGCTACAAAATCGCGGGAATCCCAATAACATTCTAAAAATATTATTATATTGGACACGCAATGCGTTCATAATCCTTTTACAGAAGCTGATCCATAGGCTGCTCGTATAAAAACATTGACAAAATGCTCTGAATAGCTGGATTTTAACTTCGTTACTACAACGAGCAAACCTACGGATCAACATATTCCCTCTAACTGCGAGCGCTCTACGTGTTCTTTCAATATATTATCGTTTTTCATTTCCGCCATGATAATGTATCCAAGATATTAAAATTCATATACTCTATTCAAGGGCATATCATAGAGATTTAATCGATATAGACGTATTGTATCGTATTATCTTCGCTTATTTACATATTGATTATGAAACAGCGTAACATCCCACATAGAGATTAAACAAAAAACCAAAGTTAATTTTCTACGTCATACCATTTTAGTTTATACAAATTTACTCATACTTTTAGTAAATACTGTTATTCAAATACAGCACGAACAGACGACAAATCAGTTTTCTTTATATGAGACGAGAAAACCGTATCTATAGAAAAGATTCCGAAGAATAGATATCTACGTTCCCCGCGGGAAATCATTGTTCAGATAGTTTGCATGATCACATCTGCCGTATATTTTCATAACCGATTGCTATCAGACGACATAAATGCAAAACAAATAGAATAATATTCATTTATATGTTGTCTTTTATTTATTCGACACAGATTATTTAAATTATGTTGACTTACATATAAATAATGTTTAAAATACCCTAATAATACAACTGTAATAATAAATTCATCATTTAAAACATTGTAATTGCTTGAAAATAATTTTGTATTAGGTTAAGGAGGTATATAGTGCACATTGATGAAACTTTAATGTGTGTAGATGTCATAATAACACTTTTTTACTAATTCTATATCAAAATATATACGATTACGATATATAATATTACGATACAGCCTGATCGATTTTAACGGGACTTTCACTGGTAAATAGCTGATAAAATTCTTACCGTACATAACGTGTATCGTCGCGACCCCTTTCTTTAGTATCACATACCATTTGTCCATGTGATAGAACGAAATACTTTTGCGGGGAAAATGTACGAATATTTCAGACTAGCCTCTGCCCGCGACTGCGTTCGCGTGGAATAGTTACTTTGGGCTAATGTTAAAACGCAGCGGAAGTTCTCAAGGGGAAAAAACCCCGATTTTGAAACATCTTTCATTGGTGCCGCGCTCCTGTTTATCTTGGCGTGATGATATATAGCCTATAACCTTCCTCGATAAATGAGCTATATAACACTGAAATAATTTTTCCAATCGGACCAGTAGTTCCTGAGATTACCCCCTACAACTTCACAAACTCACAACGTCACAAACTTTACCTCTTTATAATATTGGTATAGACTAATATAGACAAGCGCGCAAGCGATAAACAGTTGATGGAATGATCAGGTAATGGTTAGTTATCTGTGGATCGACTTCGTTACAAATTCTTGCGAATGTGCTGGAGCGCCCGGTGGAGGAAATCATCGTGATGAGACTATAGCATTGTGGTAAGGCTTTCTATAAGCCCGTATGGCTAAGTAACATTTTGAAGTTGGGAATATTTCGCCAAACATCTATCGGTGTGTTCCGGCAACGGCACTTACGAGCCAGTCTAGGTTTACCGTGTTTTTTACATAAGAGTTATTAAGATAATAAACAACTTTCATAAGGTGCAGGTATCAGTTAGTAAAAACATAAAACTAAAGAGGAATATATGATAGGTTTGAATCTACACTTTTAATTTAAGTTGAATAATAGGAACGTGAAATATTGTCAAAGCTATGTTTGTAGACACGCGGAAAGGTTCCATAATTAGTTTAGTATGTTGGCACAGGTTACTGCTTATAATTTAATATCAACATGAACACATGTCTGCCACTCGTATAATATTATAATAAAAATACGATAAGCAAAGAGTTAGAAGCGGCTAAAATTAAATGTTACATTAATATCAGCCTATAAAATCGTATTGCTTGGCAACACAGGCACTAATTACGTAATACGCAAAAGCGAAACGATAATGCAAATGCTTATAGATCGAATTCCTAATAGTAATTTTAAATAGCATACCGCTCATAACTATTAATTTACAGTACAAATACAATTACAACATTGCCTCCTCCTTATATGCAGAATTGAATCGATATTAATATATAGATATCTGTTGGTGGTAGAGCCACGCTGAAGCTATCACCGGTTTCAACATGAATGGGTCGGCTCATTTGGGGTAGTACCACCTTCTCACAGAAAACCGACGTGAAGTAACATTGCTTGCATTGTTGCGTTTCGTTCGGTCAGTGCAAGTGCCGAAGGCCCAATTCCCTTCCTCCTTCCCCGTCCCTTCTCCCTATCCTCCCCGCAAACACAGGCTGGCAACGCACTTGCGACTCCTCTGGTGTCTATGGACAGTGGTGCACTTAACATCAGGTGACCCACCTGTTCGTTTCTCTCCTATGATATAAAAAAAACATATATACAGCTGAAGAATTTGTTTGTTTGAACGACCTAATCTCGGGATCTACTCGTCCGATCTGAAAAATGCTTTCAGCGTTGGATAGCTCATTTATCGAGGAAGTCTATAGGTTTACATCATCACATCGGGATGAAGAATGTTTTAAAATTGGGGTTGACGTACGTATTATTTAAAAATATTGTCACCTTCTACGTAAACGAGGTCGCGAGTTAAAATTAGCGTTAGCCTAAAATAACTATTCCACGCGGCTGAAGTCGCGGGCTGAAGTTAGTTATTTATAAAAGTAAAAATTGAAGTCAATATTTTTACCACTTCTGCTATCGCTTTTTTGTTGCGAAATACGTAATAAGGAAGCTGGTTTAATTATCATGTAAATCCATGACGTAATATTTCAATTTTCATGAAACTGATAGTTCTGGAATCCCAATAGATAGTGTTATTGGAGAAACAAAAATATAGATATTCTTGTGTTTTTATCGCAACCGATGGAGATACTAATTTATCGAAATAAGAATTGTAGATAAGTTTAGAAATAATCTCTAATACACAGCTAAGTACCAGCCAAAGAATATGTATGTTCTTCCGCTGATCACAATCATTAAATTAAACTAAATAAAGTAATTATTCATAATGATTTTTTTTTATTGTCGCACGGCAAAATGAGTAAGCACACTGATACTGTGCCTGATGGTAAGCACAGTACAATCCAAAAACAATGGTGACCAGCGAGTGACACACTATCCATTCGCCGGTCGCCGCTGTCATGCCGGCCTGCGAAAAGCTGGTTATGCACAGGCTGATCCCGACACGCAGAAGCGAATCACTATGACGGGCTTTTTCGCCATATACATGGTGGTTGCGACCCAGTCGAGCCGTAATACCACCCCGCTTTCGCCATTGCCTCGTTCGTTATTCAGCAGAGTGCACAACGTGCAGGTGAGGTTGGCTTGGATGTCTCAAGTCTTAGATGTTATTCGACACCCCTTACACCCCATGAGAGAGATTAGTTTTGTTATAACAGTGGTATCTTAATAAACTACGTAACTAAAAAAGAGATTTTCTTTAAATTTGTTAGTGCCATTACTTAATTATAAACTAACAGAAACCATATTAAGTTGTATTACACTCATCAAAAAAGTCTAAGCAACATGTACTAATTTAAATTTTAGGATGGTTCTTAACATTATAACGTATTTTATTTTTAAAATAATATCTTTAGGGTTCTATGATGTAAAAATAACAGCTGTTGTCTTTATAAGTTCTTTTAATAACAGAAATGAACAATATTAGAATATACTGTAGAAACTAAGATACATAAGAAACTAAACTTTTTTCTTACAAAATGAAATTTCTAAAGAAAATGTATTTATTGTGAAAGAATAGAACAATTTAATACAAAGTATGGTCTCCTCTGCTATTCAGAACTTGTCGGCAACGATTATTCATTGAATTAATGAGACTGTTTATGTCATCTTGCGGTATTCGCTCCCAATGGAATTGTAGCAAATCCTTCAGCTGTTGGGTTGTTGTCGCTCCGTCCAAGTCCTTCAAAACACGTCTCTGGAGCATGTCCCATGCGTGCTCGATGGGGTTGAGATCTGGCGATTGTGCAGGCCAGGGCAATACCCGGATGTTCTCCGTTGCAAAGTATTCACTGGTTCGCCGAGCTGTATGTGAACGCGCATTGTCATGCATTAACCTAAAATCGGAGCCAAAGGTTTGTGCAAATGGGTAGACATAAGGTCTGAGAATATCCTCAATGTAATTTTCAGCATTCATGTTTCCATTTACAAAAACGAG
The DNA here is from genome assembly GCA_015888305.1 of Antheraea pernyi. Taxonomy (NCBI): domain Eukaryota; kingdom Metazoa; phylum Arthropoda; class Insecta; order Lepidoptera; family Saturniidae; genus Antheraea; species Antheraea pernyi. The sequence goes on along the minus strand of MU159482.1, from coordinate 58,793 downwards.
CTCAGTTCGCCTGTTCTTCATAATACCCGCCCATAACATAACTGTTGAGCCGCTGTATGGATGAACTTCCTGAACGCACCTGAGCCTTTCAGTATTTCCGAGTCGACGATACACTCGCACCCTTCTTGTATCAGACTTAAACCCGAATCGCGACTCATCGGAAAACATAATTTTATCCCATTGTTCCTGGGTCCATGTTATGCGTTCTCTACACCATTCATATCGACGAGCGCGATTCCCGTGACGTATCGGTGGGCACCTGATTGGGCGTCGAGCTCGTAGGCCGTACTCATGCAGTCGATTTCGCACAGTTTGAGGACTTACATCAACACCACTTGAAATTTGTAGCCTCAAACTTATCTCTCGAGCGGTTAACATCGGCTGGCGTCTTGCAGTCAGTTGTATGTACCGGTCTTGCCGAGTGGTTGTACTCCTTTTACGGCCTGGATGCTGTTCAGCGGGTTCTCCTGTATTATTGTAGCGCTGCCAAAGACGACAAATAACACTTCTATGAATGCCAAAATGTCGAGATACCTGAGATTGATTACTTCCCGCTTGCAACATCCCTACAGCTCTTTGCATTTCATCTGCCATCAAATGACGTCGCTTCATGACGTAAACAATATCTAACAATTCAATTTTGTCGCTAAGTTTCTTTAAATGGTTCGTAAAATTATAAAATCAAGACTAAACGTAGCAATTAAAACGCACTTAAATTCAAACAAATTCGGAGTCATTTGAATTTTATGAAAAAACAAAAATAATCAATTTTTTTTTACAACCAGCCAGTATGTCATCAATAACAAAAAAGTTTACTTACCTATGTACTTTGTTTGAGTAAATACTTCGAAATTAATTAATATAAATGGTAAAATTTGTAATATCACGCATGTTGCTTAGACTTTTTTAATGTGTGTATATTATCATTTGCATTTTATATACATTACATATTTTGCTATACATACATATATTATAATACAAATGTAAATGTAACGTTTCTGTACTTTTATAGATTTTAGTGAAAAATATTGTTGCAGGTATTTAGGAACAATTAATAAAATACATTTCAATCATATTTAGAAATGTCTGTCTGTCTATCGGTCTGTTTGTTTGAACGCGCATCACTACTAAAGTACTGCGTTTACGATAAAACCTCATACCAAGAGAATCATAAAGTATATCGTCGAGTAATATTTAGTATGTATTTAATTGAAATTGGTTCACTCTATCAAAAGTTATTGTAATTTTAATGACGACGCGACTTAAGTACGAGAGATAAGAAGATAAGTAAATGGACTTAATACATTCAGATGATTTTATTTATAACTGTTTTTTTTTTAATAAAATGTCTTAAAAATAAGGTTCCAAGCGGACAAATTTGCGGGTACGGATAGTAGAGAATAATTCATCACCTCCACAAAAATTTCTTACAACGTATTTTACATGAGAAAGAATAGTTTTGTTATAACATTATTATAACAATGATAATGTTATGTCATGTATGTTATGTTATGATAAGTTACGTAATTAAAAAAGATTACAAATATTTTATTTATTTATTTACAGATCTAATATACTTAGTTATAAACCAATAAAAATTAAAGTTGTACTCCAATATTATTTGCGTTTTACATACATTGCCAACGATAATATAGTGATCTGTTATTTCTAACATTTTCATCTCTCTGTGTTTTATTTTATTTATTTTAAAATTGAACTCGTAAACACGTTACGGGATTTGATTCATTTACGGCAGTGTACGCTGCATTCGAGATCAATTCCTATAATACTTACTTCATGAAGGCCACATTTAAATATACAAAATTTGGTTTAAAATGAATAGATTGACAGTTTTTTTTTTTCGAACTGACTACTCTATTGACCAAGCATGGTCTTAACAGCTTCACCGGACTACTAAGGCGAGCGCTTAAGGCACTCAGCCGATTTTATTTTGACAACTAGCTCAAGGGTGCGCGGCACACCTCGGCTTTGGCTGTTGCCTGATACATGCAATTCGCGTGTGTGAGCTAACCTAAGCTAAGCTAACTATTCATACATATATGAGTTGTTGAAACATATATGTGTACCAAGCATACATACCTCAACAACCCTTATATATATTTCGTATCGGATAATATTCTAAACTATTTCAGTTTGATAAGGGAAAAAATAAAACCCTTCCACTTGCATGTGTATGCGTGCACGTGTGTGGAGGTGATATGTGTAATGTTGTCGCAATGATGTAAGATATTGTGTCACTGTATCGCGCGAGCAGCGCACTCAAGGGCTCCACGCCGAGGGAACGGACCTAGGCTTGAGCTGCTGCCGAGGGGGGCCTAGTCTGGTGTGCGGGAGCGAAATTTACCCCCAGACCACGGCGGCGTGATCTGTGGTTACGCGGGCGTGGGCGTGAGCACGCTCTGTTTAGAGAGACAGGCTGGTACTGATCGTTCACTGCCGTTATTTCATCGGGAGGGTCGGTAAAAATATGTCGCAGACGTTTTTTATAACGCGCAGCGTTTGGTACGGGTTCGTATTTTGCGGCGGATACCACTAACGGACTGGGATGATTCGCGGCTTTTTCAAAATAACTAATCGTAAGTGATTTTACGTACGCCCAGATAGAAGGCATCTCTAGGTCCCTATGTAGATCAACTCTCCGGACGTACCACGGGGCACCGGTCACTTTACGTAAAACGCGGTTTTGAAGAACCTGCAACTTACGAAAATTATCTTTCGACATATGCGTAAAAACGGGACTGCTATATGTCATCACGGGACGGATACACGTCTTATACAAAGTGAAGATTTACAGTGTTTTAACCTTAATATTGAAATATATGCATGAAGTTTTAATGACGTTTGTTTGTTTTCATTAGCTTATCTTATGCTAGCGACCCTCCCCAGCTTCGCATGGGTGCAGTGTAGATATCCATTTTAATGAAATACTGTTAAGGGCAGTTTCGATCTACATGTACAACATATGTAACGTATTTAATTGGATAAGGAATAAAATACTGTATTGTATAAAATAGTTTGTGAAATAACATATAATTACTTTTGTAAAATGATAAAAACGGTTACTGTGGGTTATCTTTGAGAGATGAATAAATATATACCATCGCGGACTTTTCGATCATTTACAGATATACAATTCCATAGAACATTAATTTGATCTATGATATGAGGTTTAACCAGCGTTTAAGTGTTAAGCACACAAAAATATGTTTGTTATGAGATCACATTATAAATCTTTGAATTTTGCGGCTTATCTGTACTACAATATGTATGAATTATAATACAATAAGTATAAACCTTCCTCTTGAATTACTCTATCTATTGCTGAAAACTCTATTAAAATCCGTTGAATAGCTTAAAAGATATAAGGGAACAGACAGCGGAAGCGAATTCATTTTATATTATGTAAAGAAGACTAGCTTTATCCGCGGCATGTCTCACTCTTATGTAGACTTGAGCTATCCCTCGAGAACAGTACCTTTATTTTTGACGACTTTTTACAATGTCCACTATCTGCCGGTGAAAGTCTCGTAAAAATCGGTCGAACTGTTTTGAAGATAGCACTGCAGGCGAAGCCACGGTTAACATCTAGTCTAAATTAGAGTAGAGAGTACCCCGCTGTAATTTCAGCTATTTGCCAGTAAAATTCCTGTCAAAATCGGTACAGCCTAAGCTAAGCTACGTATTCAAACTTATATGAGTTATTGAAAAATATATTTGTACCAAGCATACATACCTCAACAACTCTTATATGTATTATGTGTCAAATATTTTTTCTTCTAAACTCATTCAATTCGATAAGGGAAAAGAATAAAACCATTCCACTTTCATGTGTGCGTCCACGTCTGTGGAGGTGATATGTGTAATGTTGTTGCAGTAATGTAAGATTTTGTGTCACTGTATCGCGCGGGCAGCGTACTCAAGGGCTCCACGCCGAGGGAACGGACCTAGACATGAGCCGATGCCGAGGCCTAGTCTGTTGTGCGGGAGCGAAATTTACCCCCAGACCACACGCGAGCGATGTTGCGTACAAAAGCTAGTAAAATAATACTTCGTCGAAAAGAATATCGCGCAAAAAGAAATATGAATTAAATCGTTACAAACAGTTATCAATTCGTTTTATAGATCGAAACGGACAGCTTTAGAGCGGTAAAAACTAACGTATTGCTATATTTAAATCACTCAAACGTCATAGCGGACAACCGTTTGGTTTTTAACCAACAGAAATACGGTCATATCCGAGAATCTCGTTTTTAATTACCATATCTGAGGTAACGTACGTCATATTTTGTGGGAACGAACTAGTTCTGTTTGGGCTACGAGTGTAATAGCTTTTCCTATTTTTAGCCCGTTCGTTTCTTAACTCCTTTGTCTTTATTTTCGTGATTCATTTCTATTCACCTTCATAATCAATCGTGAGGTAATTCAAATTGAAAAATTATTTACTATTTATTAACGGACTGTTTATTTATTTATAACTATTTATTATTTCAATTAAATATCAGTTATCACAATTAATCAATAGGATAGTTTGGATTTACAATTGGGCCCGTTAAGTATCGCTACAATCGGGTTATAGGTTTTTTAAGATTTATCGCGTTTGGAAATAAAATTGGAACCGGTAATAACCGATTTGGCGTAGATGAAGTTGCGCGGGTCACCTAGTAACTTTTATGTATCATATAAAATTTCGCACGGAATCCTGTAAATTTTTATGACCTACGCCTGTGCCCGCGACTTCATCGGTCTGAAATACACTCATCAAAAAAGTCTAAGCAACATGTACTAATTTAAATTTTAGGATGGTTCTTCATTATAACGTATTTTATTTTTAAAATAATATTATTGAAATGGTTGGTAAAATTATAAAATCAAGACTAAACGTAGCAATTAAAACGCACTTCAATTCAAACAAATTCGCAGTCATTTGAATTTTATGAAAAAACAAAACATAATCAAATTTTTTGTTACAACCAGCTAGTATGTCATCAATAACAAAAAAGTTTACTTACCTACGCACATTGTTTGAGTAAATACTTAGAAATTAATTAATATAAATGGTAAAATTTGTAATATCACGCATGTTGCTTAGACTTTTTTGATGTGTGTAGTTACTTTGGGCTAAAGCCAAAATGCAGGGAAAGCTCTCAAATAAAAAAAAACCATTTTGAAACATTTTTCATTGGTCCGCTCCTATTGGTCTTAGCGTAATGATATATAGCCTTTCTCGATAAATGAGCTATATAACACTGACAGAATAGTAGTTCGATGAAGCTTTTAAGACCTTGCTTGGTCAATAGCGTAGTCAGTTCGAAAAAAAAAACTGTCAGAATTTTTCAAATCGGACCAAACTTTACCTATTTATTATAGCATAGATTACAAAAAGATTGTGCCTTTATGCGTTTGTTTAATATATGTGAATATATATACCTATATTATTTGCTGTTTCAACACTTAATCCTTATTTTAATATTCGATATAATTTTATTTTTTTTGCGTCTCAAATAATTCTAATTTTCAATTTCAAATACTTGCCAATAATTTTTCATTCAATGTATCACAAGATCGTTTTGTTACCAGTCTCGTTATGTATATTATATGGTGATTATGGTTATAATTTCAAAATATTTACTTCTCAAAATTTTACTTAATATTCGGCAAATCAACAACCAATAAGAGCTTACAACGTACAGGAAAGAAAACTTTTATAAGTATTTTATTAAATGAAAATCATAGGATTGTGTTTTTCATATAAAGGAAATATTATATGGGTATTATATGGAATATATAATAATAGAATCAAAATTATGAAGTACTAACGCAGTTATTGTTTCACAGGTCGCTCTTCTGCACGCAATTAAAGAGGAATACGTAGAAGCAGTTGAACTACTTCTACAGTGGGAAGAAGCGCAACATGTACCCGGTGAACCATACGTGAATATTACTTATAATTTTTATCAACACTTTTTGCGTAGTGTAGTAATTTACTGCGTTAAACCACGAATTCAAATTTTAGTAAATTTGACGTATTACGATATTAAATAATCGTAGAGTCTCACTAATCCGGCACTTTGAAAACCAGGGAGTGTTGGATTATTGGATTGTAGATATTGAAAAAAATTGAGCCGTCACGGGATGCCTGGCAGATGTGGAACATCGAAATTGTTTTGTATACGTTAAATGCATTAACGAACATATTACGACAGGAATTACCTATGGCATAATGAAAAGATAAAGCATTACAAATTTGTTACATAAAATAATGAATGTTTATTTATTTTATTACATAAATATATATTTTATTAAATAGAAAAATTGAAAGTAATTACCGCTAGGCGCAGATGCGGTGTGTTTGGTGGCAATTATCAAAAGGCGCTAGGTCGTCGGCGCGTGCCGCGTAACACTAGTAGAACGAGTAGCCGACAAAACAATATGAATCTTACGTTTATAAAGACAGGGTTGCAAATGTTATTGAGTATTTCGTTAATAGTGCAAAGTTCGTGTTCTGCGTCGCCACGTCTCACCACACCAACAATCAGGTTTACCCCCGCCTACAGATTGTTTGGAGAAAATATAGATATAACTATAATTTAAGGAGGGTTGAGGGAAACGTGAGCGTAGGGTGCCGGATTGTTGGACGTATCGGACTATTGAAGTGCCGGATTAGTGAGACTACTGTATTTAGACATTCCACAATTTGAGTGTAGTAAAACAATACGTGTCTATTTCAAAATTAAGTGAATTCATTGGTCACTCGTTAGTATATTTTAGTCCCATTCTTATATCTCAACACTCATCTTCCAACTCTCTGCTTACATGCGTGCACCTTCATAAAAATATTTGTTAGAATATATTTAAATAAAAAATTGGAAGGTATGGTGATTTTCTAACTGAATTTACCATAAACAAAACTGATGAGTGATTGTGATATATTCATCTGTACTATCCAAAGCCGTAATGGATTTAAATTCCATACATACTAATGTAGACCTATTGATGCACAGATGCACAGTTGATAGCATAAGTATTAAAAAAAACCGTATTTAATATAAAATTGAACAAACAAAATGTAAAATTTTAATTTAAAAAAATCAGCTAGGTATTTAAAAACCAGTCCCGCCATTTTGAGATCTTAGAAAATCAGTCAAGAGGTTATAATATTATTCGCTAAAATCTACATTATTATCTGTATATATAAAAAATAAATTTACTGATTGACATATATACGCACAGCCCACACTATTGAGATTAGGGACGTGAAAATTCAGATGCGGGTTTCTTATATACTGTATGTATCAAGAGTCTGCAGGAAAAAAAAGTCGAAAATAAATATAACAATTAGCGTGCGAAGCCGCGGAAGTTGCTAGTTGTATTACAAATGTAAATGTAAAAGTCGACTGTCTATTTGTCATTTCACAATGTACCCAACTGAAATTATCGCAATGATATTTGACATAGAAGTTACCCTGAGAAGTTCATCGTAAACGTACCGAAAAGCACGCAGGCGAGATCACGGGAGAAAGCTAGTATTTACTGTAAATGGATATTAATCCAGGCAGTAATGTATTACCGTCAATATTGATATATTTTGTTTAGTCGAGACAAAGGTAAATGACTTTGGAAATAAAGTAATGGTTGCTCCAAGACGTAGCTGACAAGGACATATGGCCAATATGATATGTTACATTAACTGTATCACACAAAAGTATTAATGTAATAGGTTTCTCATCCCACAAATCATTATTCATAGTATAGTGATTGTTTCAGGTTATTATACATTTTCATTAAAGTGGGTATTGAATACGTACAATTATTATTACTAGTGTCCGTACGTACGTACGTACGTAGTACAGAGGTCGACATTCGACCATAGTTCATTGATTTTTTAAAGTTTGAATTTTATTAGGGCTCTTTTGTCAAAGGGTATTATGTTATAATATCATTGTAGAATGTAGAATGAAAAAGGGTAATTGGAACGTAAGTGTAAAATAATACATACAGTCGAGCATAGCAACCTCCTTCACAACCTTTTTTGAAGTCATTCATTATATTCGTCCGATAGGACAGGCGAAGGAATTAATCCATACTGCCAATTCTGAAGTTGTCAATATAGGTAAGTTCTTATGTATTCTTTATAGGCCTAATCGCCAAATCTTCTATATAATATTTTGTACATTTTCAAAAATCATCTTTTATTTCTGAAGTTGTCAATATAGGTAGTTCTTATTTATTCTTTAGTCAGTTTTATGTCCAAGTTAATGTAAAGGCATACGCGCCAAATCTTTTCTATGTCTAAATTAGTATAAAGGCGGAAACGCCAAATCTTATATAATATATTCTTTTTATCTTAGTCTATTTGTTAATAGTAGCGTACTACTATCTTCTTTGTCCAGAGTGTTTGTTAATTTCCATTGTCGAGTAGTTAATTCAATGTTCCAACAAGATGATGGCTCTCTTGTTAGAACTTTCCATGGAGTTTTTGTGGCATCTCAGAATTCATGGTCCGTGGTATTATTTTCCATTCACTTCACGTATGCACAATAAACAAACTTTATTACATAAAACACCACCAATTTTACACAATATAGAGTCAAGTAACACAAGATTATGAATAAAATATAAAATCCACTACATGACAGACCAAAATCCCGCCAAAAAACCCTTTTTTGAAGTCATTTATTGACAGATGTCAAAATGTCTTTTTTATTTACATGTGTGTATATGTTGTGTAAAATTGAAGCAGTAGTGTGAGTAATGCATATTTTAATTAATTTAATGTACTTCTAATGCATTTTATATAAAATAAATAACTTTCTGCACTTCTCTAACATATAAACTTTAATTATGCCAAGTTTCACGTTCATCCGTTCGCGTATTTCTCTCAAACAGGGATACAAAGTTTGGGCTTCACGTATTAATATATAGATTATAAAATACAAGAACAAAAAATGTAACTCCCAAAACACTGAAACTTTCGGTAATTATAATAATGAATGAGTTCGTCGAATTTCTTTCCACTTTGAATTTTTTTTAGTATTTTCACAATTTAGTATTTTTAATCTCTTTTATTATTAGCTCTTTGGTATTGAAAAATATTACAGCTAATATCAAGTAGGTAATATTCGTACAAAGTATTGAGATGACTGTAATGTTCCAACAAGATTGTGGCCTTCTTATTCAAAGTTTACATGAAGTTTTAGTGACATCTCAAAATTCATGTCATTTATTACTCATTTTACTTCTGAATAGTAATCGATTTATTATGTACGATGTAACTAATGCTACAAAACAAATAGTTAGATAACCTAAAAGGATGAATAAAAAATTAAAGCTACTATAATGAGTAACTAATTTGTCCCGCCAAAGTTTTTTTTTATCGATTAATTCGACTAAGTATAGAAATATAGTTTAGAATCTTTTTTATTCATAGACTAGCTGTGCCCGCGACTTCTGCCGCGTAGAACCTGATGTACAAAACAATGACTAATAACATCATCTGAACGTATTTAGTCCATTTGCTTATCTCCTATTCTCTCATACTTAAGTCGCGGCGCCACTAAAATTACAATAACATTGATAGAGTGGACCGATTTCAACGAAGCAAAGACTAAGTTACTTCCGAAGATATTCTTTATGATTTTCTTGGTGTGGTTTTATTGTGAACCCAGTACTTTATCAGTGATGTGTGCTCATACAAACAGACATGTCTAAAAATGATTGAAACATATTTTATTACTTATTCCTAGGCACCTGCAACATTTTTTTTCACAAAAATCGAAAAAGTTCAGACACGTTAGTTTACATTCTTATTATTCTAGATATCGTAATTAAGACCTATACTAAAATCCATTGAACCGTTTACCTTTTTTTTATGTCAAAAGGCGGCAAACGAACAGGTGTGTCACCTGATGTTAAGTGATCAACACCGTCCATAGACAGTAGCAACACCAGGGGATTCGCAAGTGCGTTGCCAGCCTGTGTACGGGGGAGGGGTAGGGAAAGGAAAAAGGGGAAAAGGGGAAGGGAAAGGGGAAAAGAGGTGGGCCTCCGGCGCTCTCACTGACCGAACGAAACGCAACAATGCAAGCATAGTTACTTCACGTCGGTTTTCTGTGAGAGACAATACAAATTTCCGTATAGTTATAATTAAAACCTGAAATAAATAAACATGTTATTTACCAATAAACGGAATAGCTCAAATTATATTTGGGACTTTTATTAGTATTTAAGGTCTAGATTCATTAATATATAATCCGATCTCTGTATGATTTAGAGTAAAGATGCCTCTTGCAATTATTATTAGAGTTGGGAATCGGTGGACCCTGCTGGTGCAACGTTTACACCGGACATAACCCCTCTCATCCTAGCCGCACACCGAAACCATTACGAAATACTAAAGATACTCCTGGATAGAGGAGCTACTCTGCCGGTACCACACGATGTCAAGTGAGTAAATATTTACCTAAAAGTTTCTTGAACTGGCATTTTGACATTTGACAGTGTCTACCTCTTAACGCTATAGTTTTATCACTGAGATTTACTTATCTCAAATGTTATCTTATTTTGTAGAAATATCATAAAAATTTAGTATAATTTCGTATACATTAAATGACTTATACATACGAGTACAAGGTTTTTAAATAGTAAAAAATTGCTATTTAGAACTAGCCAGCCAAATAAAAAAAATAGTCGGTGGAGTCCCCCCGCGCGGAATAAGTGAAACTTCGTAATGTGGAAATGAAAATATGAAGGGGTAGAAATTGATTTTTAGTGAAATCATATTGTTTCTTTAAGACAAACTTTATTAACATTACTTGCAATTCACAATTGTTTGCATCTTTTAATTATCATTTTCGAGTAGAGAAATAACCAAATCTATAACATTTACAATGGGATTATGATAACTAAAGTAAGATACGAAATGTTTGATTATTTTTCTCTTTATATGTCTATGTCTCTTTCTATTCCCCCTCCTCAGGAGCGTTGAACGTTTAACGCAACAGTGCTTTTATATCCCCTCAATGGTAGCGTTAAACGTTAAACGCAACCTTGTTGGAAATCGCATTAGAAGTTTCACTTCAAAAAATGCGGAGAAGAGCTTAATGATTCCCTTTCACTATCATAAACTACATTATCTCCATATAATATAATGCCAGATTGCAGTCAACGAATAAGATAGTTTTGGATGTTATCAATTCATTCGATTTCCATTTTATCCTCGACGCATTTAGAGATTGATGTTCGCTATTCTAATTGACAGGCTGTGATTACTTTTATGAGATTAATTTTAGATGCGGTTGTGACGAGTGCGTAAAGTCCTCTCAAGAAGACTCACTACGTCACTCACAATCACGCATTAACGCTTACCGAGCGTTGTCTTCGCCGTCTCTCATCGCCTTGTCTTCAGCCGACCCATTGCTGACAGCTTTCCAATTGTCATGGGAATTGGGACGATTAAGTCGAATGGAAACTGAATTTAGGGTTGAATATAAGGTAACCATTAAATCATCAGCAGTTTATTATTTTACTACGAAATTTAGTACTAGTACAAAGTAATTTCAGTTTCATGGGCAAAAGGATAAAGGATTTTAGAGGATATTTTAGTAACTGATTGGAAATAAGGAATATATTATTTTATCAATTACTAGCTGGTACCCGAGGGTCCGCACGCGCTTTTTAAAAATTTATTAAACAAATGTAAAATTGTGAGTTGGTGTGTACATTACAGAAACGCTTTTTCAAAAACATTTGTAACTACGATACGAACGCCATCTACTGTAACATGTAACGTGTACATTAGATATATGAATACTAATAGTATATCGAATGCGATGGGATTTATCATCAGCAACATACATGAAACTTCAACCTACTATATACCAAACTCAGTGCTCACAATATATAAGAAAATAATGAAAATTATAAGCTATACGTTATCGAACAATATATCTTAAATCTTTTATTTTATAGATAGATATAATATGCCCGTATTGTCGATATACTTAAGTTATTCTTATGCGTTGCTATAATAACTGAGTTATGTAGAAACAAACGTGGTAAATAAAACAATATGGCCGCCAAATTGACCAAAAAGATGATATAATTCATATTACATACAAATATATGACTTTTAATTATGTATATTTATTCTTGGAGTCAGTAAGGCAC